>JBAMJV010000968.1:0-62350 GCA_037951105.1 Echinarachnius parma | reverse complement strand
GCAAGCAAGATAATTGTGATGATTGATGAAATGGTGTTGTACTTTTTTGGTTTGTCAGTGTTAGTTGAAATATATTGATGATCTATGGCATTTTGTGTGTAATGATGTGGCATATATTGCGAATAAAATATTTATATGCACAAAGTGGCGTGCTATGCGGGGGCACAGTGTCTCATGCCCTCCCCCCCCCCCCCCCCCCCCCAACTATAGCTGCGCGAGAAAATCTTCAAAAATGTTAAGTGAATTTCAGGAAAATTTGTTAGATAAAAAACGCTTTGTTTATCCTACAAACAAATTATCAAACGTTCACAAATTGACGATAAGTAATAATGATAGTAATAATGATAGACAGCTCGCTATTGGAACTATAATATTAGTTACAATAATATTATCCGAGCAGTGCCGAGCAAAAACACGAAACAAGTCTCGATTCCTGGAGATAATTGCTGCGGTATTTGGTTTTAGGGGTGATCGAAATAAATAATACACGTTGACGATCTAATTTGACCAGTTCCTGTCGAATAAATATCATAAGAATTTCAAATCTGAATTCAATTAAGTAATTTCATACGTAATTTGCTCCCAGACCTTTCGGTATTAACCGTCCGTCAATTTCGGTGTTTGCCGATTTCCGTCTCGTCTATGGATGTATGGTCAAACTTAGAGGAAAGTTATTAATACAATAATAATTGCCTATAATTCTGTTTGTGGTCATTTTTAGGCAAGTGTGTAAAGCAACTTTTATAATCAACAAGACACTTTAATTTTGTTAGTATCATTGCAAGTGTGTATAGGCCTATATAGGAGTGTAGTCAATTTAGGTCAGACATGTTGCGTCATGTATACTTATTACCAGTAAATGCATATTTGTTAGTAAATGATTTTGGCAACTATACATGGAATTTTGTTCAGTCTGGCCAAATTTACAAGATAATTATGTCTTTCTGTTTTTACTCTCAACTTTCACGACGAAGTTAAGCATGACTCACTGTAAGTTGTACGGTGGCTATACATGTATAAGATGCCAATACAAACTTGCGTGTATAAAATAGGCCTATACCTTCCACACTTCTGTACAAAAAAAACCCACATCATCCTAGTAGGTGGCCTGTTATTTGGCGTTAAACATGTAAATGGGTGACAAATTGTACCACCATATTTGTTATTTTACCAGTAAATTTAGACCAAGTCCTTGGAAAGTATCGAGTAGTAGCGTAAATACAATGACCGATTACTAACAATCTTATCATGATTACCACAATTAAACCATTCAAAATACCCGTTAAACGCAGTTTGTAATAATAGTGGGAATTGTATTGAGGCTGTATCACACATAATAGTTAGGCCTACTAGTTCTTTAAAGTTTACATGACAATAGTCTTCGTGTGTGATCTCGTTCACAGCATTGTTCAAAATGTATGACTCATCAAGATGTTCTGCTATCACCGTAGTAGGTTCATGCTATCACTAAAGCGATGGTCACACTATGCTTTCGATGACCTGCGATTTGCAATCGCAGATTTTATGAAAGGCGGGTTGCGCCAGGGAAAACAAAATAACTAAAGTACTGCGTAATCAAGTTTTGCGCGATAAATAAGAGAAAATGGGGCTCATTGATTTGTTAGCGATACATAGGACATTATTCTTATTCAATACGATACAAGGAAATGCAATGATTGTTACAGTTCTCGATAAATAAGCCCTTATAGCATATTTCCTTTTAACGCGACCTGCCTTCCACACATGCAACTGTCTGACTGTTGCCCCGCAGCCCGACACAGATCGCAGGCTCAGTGTGACCAGGGCATGATGGCTCTTATTGGGGAAGACCTCAAAGAAAGAGGTAAAGAGCAATTACCACCACGACAATAGCAATTTGCACCACTACTTTATAGGAAAAACTGGCATTACAATGCAATTGAATAATAACAAAATGCCGTGATTATCACGTCGGCTCTCAAGCATTAAAGTATAGCTACATGTACAACAATTGAACAACATCTTTCTGATGCACCTGCTATATGATATAGGAATAAGTGGAAGCAAAACATTCCTAATAAATGCCCCACCAGTGGCGTACCTACAGTTTTTTTTTTCCTGTTGAGGCTCCGTTTCAAAGGGGCATAGATTTCACCTGTGACCTGACAAGCAAAAGAAAAAGGGGGGGAGTTCTTCATAATTTAGGCGCCCGAAAACAATATTTTCTTTAGAATTACATTTTTTTTGTAAATTCCCCCCTTTTTTCCGGAAGTATTAAGCGTGGTAGGGACACCTGGGAAACAAAACATTAATGGGGGACACGTACCCCCCCCCCCCCCCCACAATACCCCCAGCCTCCCACTCTCCCGAAGCTACACCCCTTTGCCCCCAATGACAAATTAACGAATATTAGCCTAATAACCACAATTACTGATAATGACGACAATTTTTACACCAAATTATCAATTTCTATCCTCAAATCACCTTGATGACTAGTAATGATGACTGATGCTCTATGGAATCCATGATAGAGGGAAGGGCGCTAAGTCACTTTAGTACTTCAGAAATAATCATGTTTTAAGTTTAGGAGCACTGTCTGTAGAAACTAAATTCAGCTTTCTTATGTTTACTAATATCTTTCAAACACAGAAATAATCATAAACTCGATCATGAAAAAATAACATCACATATACAAGAATGTTTGATCTGCTCGATGAGATGCATATCTCTATGTAACCCAAAATGGACGTTATGCCCTTATCTCTCTCATCCGACAACTCTCAAGGCGTGATTGGCACGTGCCAAGGAATCAACAATGTTACTTTGATATACGGTAGTTATTCAGGTGAAGCTAAGTGGGGGGTGACAATACCTCCTCCCCCCCCCCCCCCCCCCTCAACCATCTTTCCCCACCCCACCACCAACAACAACAACAACAACAATACCACCGCCATCACGGAAACATCCTTACGATTGATTTATTTGTCACTATATTTCAGGATATCTATTCAAAATAAGTTGCAAAGCGCTTGTAGATTGATATCAATCATATGAAGTGAAATACAGTAAAGACCGAATCGTAACATTTCTGTTGTTATCATCTTCGTTACCACTGATCTTTCGTCAGATACTAATGGCCCGGTCAGATATCAACGGATAGCGGAAACGAATGCCCAACGAATAGAAAATTTGCGAAATGAAATTATCCGGTGATGAAAGTCGTCTCCATTGCTTTAATGTACAAAACATAGAACAACGTTCATCACCGGACAAGGAACGGACAAGAAACGCATACAATTACAAACGGATGGAAAATTTAGCTCCCCGTTTGACGTCCGTTTACGCAATCCGTTGATAATTATGTGACCGGACCGGGATATAAGCAGCATCTTGTTCGATCTTGAGAAAAGTACCTAATCATTCAGTGTGCATGAATTCAACGGCTGGTATCGTGTACATTTGTTGGACTGACTATTAAAAAATGAAGTTGAACATCAAGAAAAAAGGCGATTTCATGGAAACTGTCCAAAGGTAATTCGAATAACGCTATCAACAGAAATTCATGCTGACGTTTTTGTAAACAGTTATATACCTTAGGGGTGAATTGTTATTCAAATTTGTGTGTAAAAGAACACTCGTATGATTTGGGGGTTTTTCTCCAGCAAAAGGTATGCCTTGGGGGGCGAATTGTCATGCAAATTTTTGTGTCAATTTCCATCTCGATAGCAATTCTAACATATTACGAACAAGAGTTTCGACAATTTAATCTAGCAAACAATTACCAGCGCGCAGCCCCCAACTTCAACGTCAAATCTAAACTCTATCAAAGTTCAATCATCTGATTTACTGACAACTGAAAACTTGTACTCAGTAAATCAATATTTTACTCTGACACTCTTGAATGGACTTTCCCGTACAATTGTTGCTCCAGGGGTATACAATGTCCACATTTTGTTAGGGTTCTAGTGATTTAGTCTGAATCGACCAAACTCACTTACTATTTGAATAAACCCGGGGATAATCCACATTGCGAAACAACTCATGGCGATGAGTTAGCATATATAGTTTGCAATTTTCGGTTAAAACTCGGCCAAAAACATTATGTTGACATACCTGGGCCCCGTTGCAGAAAGAGATACATCGATTGTAAGTTACAATTAATTGTAAGTCAGATCATGTGTTCAAATGCGCAAATCTGATTGGTTGAAACGCGCAAATTTTCGGACTTACAATAAATTATAACTTACAATCGATTGTATCTCTTTCTGCAACGGGGCCTATATCACAGAACATACAAACGTTATCGACCCTTCGTAAGCTTTTTGCATACTTATGTCAAGTTCAACATATAGTTACTAGATCCCTTTAATATTCAATTCGAACCTGAAATGAGATTTGTTGTGGAAGAAGTTTCCACATGCGCAACCCGGACACATGCCCCTGCTTCCCATCTCTAACCACGCTGACGGAAATTCATCTCGATCGTTGGCGACAAGAAAATTCTTGATGACCTTATTTGTTTTTCTTGAAAGAGTGCTACACTAACTAGTCTAAGCCTTGAGGGTACACTTGTAATGAATTTCCTTTCTTCCTATAATTTGTTTCCTGACATGCCAACGGAGGCTTTCCACGATTTAACGCTTAAAGGCCATTTATTTCCGAATTTTATTTGTACTGAATTCAACACCCAGCCTCCCATATCGTATAAATATCTACCATTATATCACCCAATCAATCACCTTGCAGCCGTTTCTCTAATGATATGTAAGTTTCAAACAGACTTTGGTGCAGATTTTCTGTAGAAAAACAATCTGTTCATGAACTGACTCCAATGTATGACGTTCCTTGTTTCTCGTTGCTCAAAAAGATTACACATATGATTCTCTAATAAGGTATTTTCGTCTTATCGCAAACATGCACAGTTATATATTTATTTTGTTTAGAATTAATCATCGTTAAGAGATATAGACTAATCAAGATGTTATTTAAAGGGATCGAGTAACCTTGTCTGGATCTACCAAACTAAATTGCATCTCTAGTGGTTCCTTCATGCCTGGTTGTTTTCCTCTCACCAGTAGAAGCATTTGAAACCAACTTTGGTTTTTCAAATTTCATCTAGACGTTGTTATTAAATAGCTTATATGATTGGATTTGAAGAAAATCACCGGGGATAATTTCAACTGTGTGCATAGTTTATGGCAATGAGTATAGAAAATGGCACATTGCATTTTCGCTCCTTACTCGGTCCATAATTTATATGACATCATGTGACACATAATTGTCACACATCACTATAGAAGTGGACATATCAGATCACAGAAATGCGAATTATATCAACTATGTATCAATGTATCACCATAGTTACTATATTTCCCTTTAATAACTCTTTGACCAAGTCTTTGAGTAACTTGTCCCAGAGTCACTCGATAACTAGACTCTTGTGTCTCTAAGCAGAGGGCACATTGCATTTCCGCTCCTTACTCGGTCATTTGAAATCATGTGACACATATTTAGCATTTAAAGTTGGTACACATCACTTGTCTATGTGGACATCAGACCACATAAATTCAAGTTTTATCAGCCCTTTATCAATGTCTGCATATCATATACCTATCACAATAGTACTAGACCCCTTTATATAACTATTTGAACTAAAGACTTTGAGTAACTTGGTCCCAGAGTCACTATATGACTAACGTAGCTTGTCTGTACCAAGAGCGCGGGGCACGAGACGCTTATGTCTCTTAAATGCTTTAGGGGTTTCTTGAACTTTTCCGGTTATGATTGATGTAGTATACGACGCCGTGACCGAAGGTCTGGAAAATCAGGGTCCACGAAACCGATAGAGTCTGGCATTATGTTATTGTCATTCAAAAACGAAATTTGCTCGAGTAAAAAAAGAAACATTATTGTTCATGTCTACATGCAGGCACCTGTCAAAAGCCCAACTACCTGGACTCTGGAGGCGTTGAAATTCTCCTGCACCTTTTCCCTGATGATATTACTTTCAGAAACCAATTTGAATGCACTAAAGTTCAACATTTGTCCTGGAGCAATCCGCGTATGCCTTGAACTTCATCGAATCATGGACCCTGGTAATATAGGTTTATGAACAGGTCTACAAATACTCGATTGCGATCATGCGAGTGTTCCAAGAATGGACACCAGTGCCTCGGACTAAAGGGTAAGAGCCCTTTTGGCCATATTGCAGAAGAATTACAGTTGATCGTAAATTTAACGTAAGTAAAGTGCCCTGATTGACCGTGACTTTGTTCCACCCTTGTCCTTGTTTACTTTAGACAATAAAATACTGCAAGATTGAATGTAACTTGCAATTATTTGCAAGTGAGTTTCGAACATTGGTCGTAAGTTTCAATTGATTGGTCAGACGCAAAGTTATAATCAATATTTACAATCGATTGTAAGTCGTTCTTCTGCGACAGGGCCCTGGAGAATCTGGGCCCTGGAGAATCTACGCCATGGTTACGGATTAATGCTTTCGTTTTTGTTGGAACATTGCGTGTTTAATTATTATATTTTTTTAAGACGAGAACTCAGAGAGGATTAACGCGCTATTTAAGTACTAATGAAAACTACATCATTCAATTATGAACCATAGGCATCCAAGTTAATGTTGTATTTAATAGCTTAGTTGTCTTTAGAGCTAATTTATGCAGATTCATGGTAAAACAATGTTCTGCATTTCGTCAGTGCAGTAAATTATAGACATTGATGCGAACAGAAATAAACTAATTATACGTCGAATGTTTGTATCAAAGTTGATTTATCTATGAATAACCAATATGATAAGCATGACCATTCCCATTCGAAGCGAGACGCTGTAGACAGTGAATCATAAATTGCCGTCATATTTGTAAAGGTATTATACCTTGCCCCCTGGTTTTATACATAAAAACTGACGCATCTTTTATTTGTATCGATTCTCATATTTATTGTCTGGCACCTTGATTCCCTCCGCGTCCAGGGTGACATGGTGAGGTTGACATGACATTGGAGGGGCGTAGCCCAGACTTCCAAAAGTGGGGGGGGGGGCACTAAAGAGGGGAGTGTTCCCTTGAGTGGGCCAAATGGCAACACAAATTGTTAAGAATATCAAGGATTGTTTTATTGTGTTTGTTCCACGGAGAAGAGGTAGTAATTGGGGAAAAAGATTCCCTACGTTTGGGAGGTCACGTCAGCGCCCCCATGGGCCGCCCTCCCCTCCATTTGGCTACCCCATTGTGACAGCCCTTCGGTCTCCCTAGACTCATATTTGCGCTGACCTATCGCCCCCCGGCACGCCATGCCTCATACCTCATCAGTCATCGGCGGGGGCTTTATGAGATTGCGGGTGTTTAAAGAAACACAGTTTGGAGATGAAATATGATCCATTTTTTGTTGGGGGAATATTTTTTGTTTTCAATTCAGGAAACCTTTTCTTTTTTGGGCTGATTCACAACACACTCGTGAGTTGAAAAATCATCGAAAGTTGTATGCTTTGATTCTGTGATGGTTTGGTTCTGTTACCGTTCAATGTCCATCCTTTATTCATCCTCATTTAGATCTAGGAAAGATCATGTATTTTACCAACTCACATAACCTGTCACTAGTCTCGTAGAAGCCCAAAGCGTTTAACCCAGATTTCGAAGGAGATTGAACATGTTGAATAAATAGATTACACTGGCGAAGAAATGAGCTTGGGGGAAGTCCTCCTCCTCGAAATACGCAAGGATATTAACGCACAAATCCACATACACTAACATACACAAAAACAAGCAGACAACCAAATAGACACACACACACAAACATACACGCCAAAACTGAAATGGTTCTGATTATAAGCATGATAAGTGATGTTAATGTTAATTGTTCGCTGACGCAAACATACAAAAAAGGAAAGATCATGTGCCAAGTGTTTGCGTTAGGGGGGGGGGGGGGGAGTGGGGGGGGGGGGGACCAGTAGTGGGGGGCATAGGTGTCTCAAGTCGGTCCTTGGAATTGTCGTGCAAACTGCAATTCTTCCAGGCACTTTCGTGTGAAATGGTGCCTCGGACCACGTGATGAGTATTCTATGTGGAACTCTTCTTTTTTTTGCATGCAGCATACCGACCCTTTTTAGCATAACTTCCCAAGGAGTTCAACCTTGCTCACGCTTCATTTTCTAACTTCGTGACTTGACAAAAAAATGCAGTTCATGTTTGATGGGACAAAGTACAACTGAAAGGTGAATAAGTTAAAGACAAATAACAGTATTGGGAAACGCCCCATACACAAAAAATGAAAAATACGCTTTTATCACCAACCATGTGAAAGAACATTATCATAACTGTTAAAGGGACAGGTCCACATTTACAAAACGTCTGAACAGCTTTCAGTTGACGGATGGGGGATCAATGTAACACGCAAAAAAAAAAATCAGAGCGAACAGCCCTCTAATTTGGATTCTACGAATGAAAAACGAATGCGTCCCTCCATTTACACTATGTATCGGTCAATAAAGGAGTTCAACTGATTTAGCATAATATTACAACAATATAGTACTAATTCTCGTAAAGGTATTGTGAAGCCGACATTTGTTAACGTATGTCACGGAAAAAGATCTCAAAAAGAAAGAATATATAATTACATGTAGTCAGTTTAAGCGATGTTTGGGTATTTTGCTTGGTAAACGCTCACACATTAGTACTTATGCGCGAGTCACGTAGCTAGCGCGGGTCACGTAGGGGTCATGCATACCGATCTGGCACTCCGTGAAATCTATGTACAAACTTACTCACCGGCCGAAAATACGTATGTACCTAATTAACCGACGTCCCTCAGTTTATTCAGTTTTAGGTCTATAACTCCACGAAAAAGAGATTTCAAAGCCCTAATTTTTTCAGGCATGCTATTAAATGACATTTCCTTTCATATAAGGACAATAACCTCGCAACTTTTGAATTTTGGCTTGCAAAAGTGGATCTCTCCCTTTAATGTAAAGATTTTGACAAAAACTGTTTTGAAATTGACTAATTTGAGCGGCGTGCTGGCGGCGTGCATGGTGATTTCAACTGATATTTCTGCATTTAACGATACTAATGTTCGGATTTCCCCCACACAACCCTTTTTTTATACTATAGGTTTTCCCGCTCAATTTGACACTTTTTTTCAATCGAATTCATTAAGGGTCATTCAAATTCACGCATTACCGAGTACTCGTTGGTATCGGTCTTCCAAATTCCGAATAAGTGCAAGCGAATTCATGCATACGCATAGACCACAGAAGTTCATGTATGGGCATTCGAATTCGCGAATGTGCAGCCAACTGTCAACTGTCCTTTCGCGAATTCGAATGACCATGGATGAAAAGGTATGCTCTTTGTGCAAATTCACTTGCTCCTACGTGATTTTGAACGACTATTTACGAATTCGAATGCTGCTTTGACACGGCGATCGCAAATCGCGCGAATTTGTTTGCTCCTATTATCAATTCGATTGACACAATCGCGAAATTGAGCGGGGAAAACCTATATTTCAAAAATTATGATCAATTAGTTTGGCAAATATAGATGATTTCGTTAACTTTCCCAATACTGTTATTTGGCTTTAATAAAAAAATAAAAACAAACATATTGACCACAATACCACACAAGGCTAAACACTCTTGACTTCCAGTATAATAGGCATTCTATCACATCTTGACCATGTGACATTAACATCTGGTTTAGACTTTTAAGGCTCCGCTGTGTAAGTTCGTAACAATGTTTTCGATTATCAAATAATTGCTCACGTGTTCTTGTTTCCCGAGTCAAGAGACAGCACGAAAGGATAAAGGGAGATGAGACATACAAGTTTGGTTTAGCAAAGTTCAGAAGGACAAACGTCACGTTCACACTAGACTCAGAGTTGGAGGTATGTCTAGGGGAAATAACCTTGCGCCCACACAGTGAAATCAGATCCCCGAGTTGAGGTTACATCTCGTGGGTCCGGTATTTTCGGCAGTATTCACTTTAACCTAGGCTAATTTAGTCCATTTGTTACATTAAACACACCATGCGTAATAATCAAATTAAAGGGACAGACTTCATACAAAGGGGAGCTGGGGGCTCCAGAACCCCCCTCCCCCTTGAGCTTTGAAAATTGCCAAATTCGGTGAAAAGCACCTTCAACAAATTCTGGCAAAATAGTGTAATTTTCGGGCAAAATATATCATATTTGGGCAAGCTCATGTCGTATTCAGGCAAATCCGAATTAATTGTCGGGCAACTCGTGTCATATTCGGACAAGATTATTTAATTCTAGCAAAATCATGTCATATTCAGGCCAAAGTTATGCCATCTTTGGGGCGAAATTGTATCGTTTTTAGGCACCAAAGTGGTGAGGACTTTTGGTTTGGATGGATTGTATTCATGCAACAGACATCAGCCCTAAGTTAATAACCCGCTCTTGAGATTCGGGCCATATGGTTTGATGTGAACGCGATGGGTTTAAATCGTGACAGGTTTCCTGTGCCCCATCTAACGGTCATCTCGGGAGGGGAACCTAGCGCGTGTGTAGCGTACGTGGTTAGATGAAGTCTATGTTCTAGATTCGATTTTACTAATTTTACTCTTTATATATCGTGTTTTCCCTAATTATTGAAAACGAAATGGCACCAATGGCTACGCCCAATATATATAATAGTAAAATGGTGAGGTAAAATGGAGAGTGGACACCACAACTAGGTAACATGAGAGAGTTCGGATGACTCTCATCTCTTTGGTTAGATTTATTTTTGGATAGTTAAAGGGATAGTACAGTTTTGGTCAAACTTTATTTGAGTAACCAAAACCTGCACATAACATTACAAACTAATAGTTATAACTCCAACATGCTCGAAAGGTATACAAAATACAAACGACTAAGTAAAAAGCCTGATATCATTCAAAAAGAGCTGTTAAAACACAAGTGGGCGCTCTCTTAAAATGCATTCGTTTAAACCATTTATTATAACAATTGTGCATGTGATATTTTGTTGAAATAATGATTAAATAGAGAGATCATCACAACTATTTAAACCTCTTTTGAAAAAAAATAAAAAGTGTAAGCATTTTCTTGTTTTTCTTAAACATTGTTAAAAAATTGAATAAACCTAGGGCCCCAAGTTTGTTTCTCCAATCGGATATATTTATAGATATTTCAGCTCTTTCTGAACCGATTTTGATAAAATAAAGTTTATTCTGTCATTTAAATTGTATGGTCTTTCAAACTAGACACTCAGATTTTCGTTACCTCACAAAAAAATTATTTCTATAAACTACCCCTTTAATGCTAATTTGACGAGGACAGAACAATATTAAAGGGGTAGTTTAGTTTTGGTAGGCTGAACTTTAGTAACCAAACCTGGACAGTAACATTATAAACTAATATTTATAACTCCACCATGCTCGACATGTATACAAAATTACAAACGACTAAGTAAAAAGCCCATTATCATTCAAAAAGAGCCATTAAAACACAAGAGGCGCTTTCTAAAAGGCATTGGTTTTAACCATTTTTCATACAAAATTATGCATGTGATGTTTTATTGAAATCATGATTAAATAGAGAGATCATCAACAACTATTTAAAAAACGCTTTTGAACATTTTTGAAAAAGTGTATGCATTTTTTTTATTTTTTGAAAAATTCATCTAATTATTTGGGCCCCAAATAATTATAGGATCAGATATATTTATTGATATTTCAGCCTTTTCTGGACCGATTTTGACCAAATAAAGTTTATTCTGCCATTAAAATTGCATGTTCTCTCAAATTCGACACTCAGTTTTCATTACCTCACAAAAAAATTGTGATGTGCAGCGCCCTCTCTACCAAAACTAAACTACCCCTTTAAAGTGATCCAGGTAAAGTGTCTAACTCCACGAAAAATACTTGGAGCTTCCTCGTTTCTCTTCTGCCTTGTTGTTTAGCTTATGGTAAGAGAAAAATTAAGTAGGGTTAGATTTTGTCAAATGTCCTTTAGTATGAAGATAATTATCATTGAAAATCATTATTTCAAAAAGCGTTGATCAACGCTTTTCAAAAAAAGTAGAATTGTTGTAGCTAAACACGTCCCAGAACAGTCTTTGGTCCGAGCCACTAGCACGCGTGGGAAACATTCAAGACGCTACTGAACTTTGATCCAAAGTGCGCAAATTCCACGAATTCTGTACAGTCTGTAAACATGCGGATATCGTCAACGGTTGATAACAAGTATAACTGCTACAAATCCATGACAGGCCATCAGTATTCGGTGATAAAATATGAACTCAATATTCGTTTTTTTCACTAGGTTAACAGTGTTCGTTTTCTTTCAAACTTTCACAAATCTTTCAATTGTATTTTACAATGATATTGATATAGGATTGAAGTCTCAAATGTCATTTTGTGCAATATCTGACACTTTACCTGAATCACTTTAACGATAATACTGATAACAATTCAAATCCTGGGCTTGGTACGAACAGTCACGTCACGTTCACGTCACGTCACGTGAAGGTTCTGTACCTTTTGGAAACAGGTCACCCAAATCTACGAAGTGTTGGGTTACGTGACCCAACAGTTTGTAGATATACTATATGCAATTCATGAAAGCTCACGTAAATTGGCGCTTGCGTAAAACAAATTAATGTAAATTGTCGTTGAGAAGAGACTAATTCTCGGTAAATTTAATCGTGAACGAACCCGTCCTACCTATACTGTAAATACCAATTATAGGCGTACACAGGCCTGGGGCAGGGGGACGGACACCCCTACCCCCATCCCCACCACCTTACATAATTCAAGAAATGTCTTGGTCTCGGCCTCGAAATTTGTGACGGTCCTGGTCTCGTCTCGGCTGCGGTCATTTTCTACGGACACCCCCTACCCACACTCCTTCCGCTTACTTCAATTTGTCTGACGAAATATCCCCCCCCCCCCTACACCCACCCCTTGAAAAATCCTGGGTACGCCACTGCCTACAATTAGCTAGTTCGAATGTCAAATACATTATTGATTTATTTAATATTGATTGGTTGTGTGATTGTTTCATTATAATGATTGACTGATTAATTGATAGATTGACTCGATTCAATAACCATAAATAAACACTATTAATCAAATCATTGTTTTATTACTTTTAAGTCATTGATCACTGCAACTCACTCACTCACTCACTCACTCACTCACTCACTCACTCACTCACTCACTCACTCACTCACTCACATCACTCACTCACTCACTCACTCACTCACTCACTCACTTTCACAGGCATGCACATACAACGCCGTTAAGGGCCAGTACGCTCAGACGTCGAGCACGGGAACTTCAGGCGTATGCGAACTGAATTGTCCGCTGCGTGTAGCAATTCAGCTGGAAATCAACATTTGCCAAAATCCACGCACGACACGTCTTTAGAAATACTCCAATAACAAGACAAATAATGCAAGTGGTATGGTTGTACATTACCTAAATGACAGAACTGCATATTATCGTCTCAGATTACTCTGAATTATGCACGTACATATTATAAACATAATGATTGAAAAGATTTGATAAGGGGGTATCGGCATTTCGTCGACATTTTTAAATCTCTTTGTGCGTGTATGTCTAGTCTTAGTAACAAGCGTTTGCAATTTTAAAAATCTTGATTAAACGCTCACGTCACGATTTGGTTAACGCGACACTTCGAGTTTTACCGGCATGGAAAACGACAAATTGTTGGGTCACTTTACCCTACACTTCGTAGATTTGGGTGACCTGTTTCACAAAAGGTACAGAACCGTTCACGTGACGTTAACGTGAACGTGACGTGACTGTTCGTACCAAGCCAAATCCTGTGAGGTGGATTTCCCAAAGTGGTATTTGACTTTTAGCAGTACTTTGCGGCGTGAAACACTAAGGGGCCCTACACTTCCACGTTTATTCGTGATATTATTTCATTCTCTCCTAAACATGTTCCAAACAGGAATTATTGACACAAACGTTATTCCTTAAAGGAGGGGTGCAATCCCGGCTTTGATTCAGGTTTATAGCTTTAATATGTGCTTTATTGATATACACACTCTTTTTTTTCAAAGAAATCCTTAAGTTGGGAAAAAAAGGTAAATTTCATGCAACTTTTTTGCTTTATTACGCATCGGCGTTCATGCTCCTAAAAAAAGTATTTATAGCAGAGCGGAAATGTGCGCACGTGTCACCCGATTCATGACATCACTTGCAGACCGCAACGCGGAGGAATGTGCATTGTTTACATGCAGAGCCTATGACTTGCTTGTAAAACAAACTCGTTTTTGCTTGTAAATTGAGGTTTTACTTGAAAATGCTTAAGAATTGCTAAGAAATGAATTGTAGCAGGATGCAGCTACACATCTGAGTGTATATCGTCCCCATGATATAAACCTGAACAAATGTTTGCAAATATTGAAACAAATGGAAATAATATCTCTGTGTACACTCAGCGTGTACGTCTATGACCGAGCTAAACTGCGATTGCCTGCCGGTGACGTCACAAAGATGACGTCATTTTTTGTTCGCCCGGGACTCAGTTTTTTTACGGGGGTCCGAAAGAGAATTACAAGTTGATTTTTTTATTTTACCGGGTTTTCCCACGAGGCGGGTTTTCCCACGAGGAAAATATGTTTGTATTAGTAATCTTCATGAAAATCTACCTTAGATACAGTAAAACCCAATTTTGAGGCAGTTTTCTTGTCACCATACCTTTAAGGATGGCACCTACTTTCATTCACACAACGTGCGACTCACGTGCCGTGGTAGGTGGGCGCAGCCATCATGGTGACAGAAAAGAATGGCGTAGCTACAGAGGACACAGGGGCACGTGCCTCCCCCCCCCCCCCCTCCCAACCCACACACCACCACTACCACCAGCACAAATACATTTTTTAAACGATAAAAGCATAACGGTAAAAATGAAGAAATATCTGAGCGTCATAGCATGAAGATTTACGATCAATCAAATTAATTATATCAATTAAACGTTTGTACGATCAATTGATTAGATGTGCGATTGACGCCCTCAATGTTAATTGCCCCTGATCATGTCCACACTATATACTCAAATGAAAAATTTGAAAGCGTTTTTCCTTTTGTTTCTAGAACCCGATGCTGTTACGAATATCGAATATGACTTTTAAAACTCAACATTAATGTTTGTAGGCATGTGAGTAATTACTGAGTATGGAAACAACACATGATCATCTTCACCTCTAATGCACGATTTCAAGAACACGTGACGGAAGTGTGAAATGTTGTCCTTATGTTGTGCGACCCTTCTTTGTTTAATTTCCGAAGAAGTTCATTCGCCACATACCTCAATAATGGATGGAGCCATTGTCATGAATTGTTGCATGATGATAGATCATGGTCTAACTTATTTGTCTGTTTTTCTCTTTTTTGCATGAAATTCAATTCCATTCAACATACCATTCGATATTATACTGTAGTTATTGTGGGTGCAATTATAATTTCACACTGAGTAAAACTGTACTCTCTTTACCAAAACCCAACTATCCCTTTAAATGAAAAGCAACGAAGTACTTTGGTAACTATCAAGTCACATTCGGACATTCGATTTTTCTTATAGCTTCTTCCCTTCTAACCATACTGACGTCCAGTTCCTTAATCGGTGCAAATAAATGATTCCTTATAGGAAACCTTTTATACATTTCATGCAAGTTATATAACTGAATTAAATCAGTCCATCTGTGAATAGCTATTTCCCACGTTGACAAATTGTTAAATCCACATTGGCAAATATACTATTCAAAGACGGGAAAGGGTTCTGAACGATTCACTATATTATACGTTCAAATAATTGTTTAAATACTTTTATAGAAATACAAATTGCTACATTCCCTCCCGCTTACCTTTTGTGAATGAAGTCCCATAAAAGTTGTTTGCAAGTAATCCCCAGACGGTTATAAAAAATAATACAAATGTATAAAGCAGATTAAATCAAAGACGTACTTTGATCCCGATACTTAAATACTCGATAAGAAAGACACCCTCCTCTTCAAACGTGGATCTCCAATTTGCTTGACCGGTTTCTAATACCCCTTTAAGCGGATTGCAGCTGACAAGCTGAGTTTAAATCCGTTTTGGAGTTGATTGTGGTGGAAATTATCGGTGGTCAGGTATAAAATCGACCATATTTGTTTGAGTCGTTTTAAACACTCTCTCATCGATAAGTGGGAGATATTTGGAAAACGTTTCATTCAAATACTGCGCTATTAAACACTGATTTAAAGTAGTTTTAACTATCCGGATCACGATCAGACGATGGCGTGTACATTTGATAATATGGCGCCAAATGCCCGTCATTAAAACTTTGAGCAATACTGAATAAGCATAAGGGGAAACGTTGCACTAACACATGCTACGTTCAAAACAAAATACCATGCATCATTATAGGGAGATGCTGACCCAATTCATTTTGCCCCTTGTTTGAATGGATCGATCCTGGCTGTTAAAGGAAATGGGCTTTAGTAAAAAACTGTTTTGAGTAACTCATGCAATTGAGACCACACTCGTCCACATACGCCAATAGTTACAGCACGAAGTAAACCTAAACATGAACACTTAGGCCTCTTGATCAGTTGATTGATGTCTTGAATCGTGATGTCAAAGCCAGGCATGCATGACATGGGTACATATAGATAAAGTGCATCAGAACACAAGCGCCATTTCGGAAGACATGTGATAGCAATGACGATATTCATAAAATACATAACTTGATATATCATAAAGAGATTCTGAAGAGCCCATCATGGATCTAGGCTTGCATCATCTTGTACAGATGTAGACTTTCCTCATATTTGACAATGTAGGCTACATTCCCTTACACGAATTACGGTATTATGTCTAACATGTCTAAGATGCGTTTGTGTGCGTATTAGCGTATTTGTGTGAACTGGAAACACGTCGAGGAGTTTGCACGAAAATCTGTTCAATTTTACACGAGTTTACATTGAGAAAAAAGGAAATTAATTCGTAAGTGCCACTGTTGTGAACTCAACGAAAGTGCATCAAGACCTAGAGACAATGGCATAGCCAGGATTTATGCAAGGGTGGCTTTAACCTACGAGCGCGTAAAGTGCGAGCCGCTTCAATCGGGTGATGGTAAGGGGGCGCCCCCAGAATATTTTGGATTTTAGCCATTCAAAGCCCCAACAACACAACACAACACAACACAACGGCTAACAAGCAAGCAACAAGCACAAATGAAACGGTCTGAAAGGGAGGAGGGGTGGGGGCTCGGGCCCAGGAGCCCCACCCCCCCCCCCCCCCCCCTCGCTACACCACTACTATAGGCCTATATAGAGACAATTTGGTGGTCTCGTAGGAAACAAAACGACCGAACATGCTGAAAGAAAATGTAGATAACTCGTATCACGAGACTATGTTGGGACGTCATATTGCTTAGGTCATAGTATATAGGTTATCGTCATCTTGTGCAGATGTAGACATACCTGGCATTCAGCTTTTGTTTTATTTTCGTTTGGTTCCGGTTCACTATCGTTTCGTTTTCTGTCACCGATTTGAAATTTAATATAACATAACTTTTTTTACAAATAAGACTTCAGCAAGTTCATCCTTAGTAAATTTACAGAATGTCCGTTTTTTATTTGCACGAAGTTATAACATTTACTTCAACCGGCGGGCTAAACTGACGTTGTTTCCATATTGTATTGCTGTTCACGCTCGTTATTATACCGGCTAGATACCTAAGCGCTGCGTTTGGTTAGCATCAAACGATGAATGCAACTGTATATATTACCTTGAAGAGATGAATGGGTCAATGATATGATGAGTAAGACACATTTATATAATTATATCATATTGACTGGAGGTATGAATGAATGAATGAACGAGACAGGCCCTGGCGAAGAGCCAGCCTACAACTAACTTGTTGTTGTCATCCGTGGTAGATTAAGCCTCAAATGCATCTACTGCCGGAAGAACTGGCATTGAGAGTGAATCAAATACAATTGATATAAATTGAATTTATTTTAATATAATTATGTATATTTTGTCAAGACCGAAAATAATTATGATCGCCTTTCCAGAAATAACGTTGCAAGGCAAGAATCAAAAGGTCCCTTTTACCCTGCTTATGGTTATTGTATCATGCCCATAATTATCTCGTGAGATATGGCCACCGCAGTGACGTTCGTGGATCAGAGGTGACGATATCCTCGTCAGGAATAACGTCTAGGGCATCCGTTATTATATGTTTGAGAATGCGGTCGGACAAGACTCGGACGAGACGAGCGGCGAAAATAAAATGAATGGGCCAATGAAATTATGACGACTATTAAAGACATATTTATAGATTATTATGTCGACTATATCATGGAATACATGAATGGACAAGAGCGAGAGAACGCGACACTTCCTGGCGAAAAGCCAGGCGCCTCCAGACAAACATTTTCTATTTTCTGATCATTCGTATTTACTGGCAAACCCTCAAATATATCTCACTATTTTAAAAAAAGCAACTTACACAGCGAATGCTGGAATGATTATATGTTAATTGGACTTAATTTATTTTAAACCAAGTAAATATTAATGTAAAATAAAACCGTCTTTTTCCAACAAGGGCAACTGAATGGTTCTGATGTTGATCCCAATTGGCGTAGCTACTTGGGGCACGAGCTCCCTTCTAAATCATTGGACAAAAATAACCAAAACATAAGGGTAAAATTCGAGAACAAAAAGAAATACAAAGTGCATCGTCACCCCCGGCCCCAACATCAGTCGGACCACGCTACGTCATTGGTTGATTCCATTATGCCCGTTAGATACCCCATTGACGCAGTTGTTCAAGACACGGTTGTATTTTGGTCATCAGCTACGTCATAAGGCGTCTATTAATTTATGCATCAGTTGTAAGAGGGATGGGGATGGATGTGGTAAGAACTTGGAAGTCGAAACGAGAGACGCAAATACCTCAGTCAATGGTATAACGACCAGATTAAAATGTATCACATCGACTTGACGTGATATCAATGGATGAAGGTCATGCGCCAACTGTAATAATACTTCTAGCGTTTAGATGGTTCGGATTCGTAAACCAGACGCGCGGTGCCATCTTTCCAACGCCTTGCTCACGGCGCGTAATACACACTGGATCAGTGTTATATGCAGTGCGCACAAATTAGCCAACTTCAAAATGGCAAACCGCGGTGTATCATCCCTATACCACGCTTGACAATCTTTGAAGAAGACTGCATGCTTTGTCTCCTCAATACATTGCCATAGTCAGTTGATAGTCATAGTGGTGTTACGTCAAAGGCATAAGGCCCGGCGCAGACATAGCCGACTCGATCCAATCCGACTGGTTTTCAGTCGGATTGGCTATGTGTGCATTGCCTCACAACTCCAATTTTGCCGGTCGGAAGCCAACTGGGCCCGATACAATATGTTGTATCGACCGCGACTGAATCGGACCGACTGTGGCTTTCAGTCGGATCGGGTCGAGTTGGCTCTGTCTACGTCTGCGCCGGGCTTAAGATGTGGCAGCGCGCCGAACGGGGCACTAGGGGCAGTCTGTACTAGGATAGCTTGCCATAGGAGCAGTCTATCTGGTCGACGGCACATCCTAGGATACGTTGGCATATCCGTTACACTGCAAAAACGAGGGTGTTAAAGTAACACCACTGGTATCTATATCGGTCTACACCAGCCTGGTGTTACCAATATAGACACCAGTGTCGTTATTGCAGTGGTATTCTATGGTGTGCGGGCAACCCAGCATCGTATCCACACTGTTAACACGCTGTGTAAAAATGGTTGTTTAACTTAAATCTTTTCATACAACTTTAGGTGTAGCATGATAAGTTGTATGAAGGGTTGTGTGAAGCGGCCATTGTTCAAGCGTTGATGAAACGTGTTAAATCACGTGATATTTTCGACCGCAAAATCACCGCGTCAAGCGCAATCGATAGAGAGTGATACTTATAACCCAAAGACCCCCGGTTCGAATCCTACCCTTGCCGCTTTTACATCTTGTTTTGTATTTGCTATTTCAACAACGGGATTGTTGAAATTTATTCTAAACAACAGTTGTAGAACAGTTGTAGAACACATTAAAACAACAGTTGTGTAAAATTTAAACAACTCGGGTTGTTGAATGTTTTCAACAACAGGTGGATGGTTCATATGTCAAACAGTGGTTGTTGAAAAATTTCAACAAGTTGTTGAATTTGTTTACACAGCGTTTTAACAGTGCAGGCGGACAATTCTGGCTCTGGGACACCGGTGTTGCAGGGACACCATGGCGTTCATAATGGTGCACTTTATTTCAAAAAAACCTTTCACTTAAAATAAATATGTGACATGTCATATCAAAACCCAAATAAAGTCTTAATAATTTTAATTTTCTGATTGGGGTATTTCTAAATTTTCCAATACCTCAGATTTCTGAAGACTGTTAACTAATTACATTACAACTTTATCTATTCAAACAAACGTCACAAATCCAGCAAAAGCACAGACAATGCATTGATAAAAGTGAACTATCTTCTCAATTTTCTCAGCTGTACATTTTTGCGACTTTATAAGGCTTTCGTGGCAACATAGGTCACATAATATGCGTTATCCTTCAAACGAAATAAAACCGGGTGTACAACCCACAAACGAAATATCACGCACAATAATATGTTTATTATTTTCTAAGTAAAGTTCGACACAAAAAAAAAAACAAGTTCGTTAGTTCAACTGGTTCAAGGAAATTGTGTCTAGATTCCTGAGGATTTGTTTTAAGAACGACTCAAGCAGATATCCTGCTGTTATCATGGCCAATTCGCCGGACTGGCTTTTAGCCAAAGATGATAGTCAGCATCCCATTCATGTCTAGTCGACAACAAGATATTTGAAAAATTAAATTTTGCTTGTTGCTGACGTCATTTACAAAGATGTTTTTCTTCATGTCTCGTCGAGTCTCATCATCATCATCACCATCATCATACGCCCCTTTATCAAAATGCCACAATAACCTTTAAAACTATGCAACCATGATTAATACCACGAGATCCAACTACTAAGTTGAATCGCATTCAATCTGCTATTGTCAAACAATATCATTTCATTGTACTTCTTCTCAATTTTACATGTATATATACTTGTTTTGCTACATTTCGAAATCTTCTCTCAAAACCAATTAATATAATTACCAAAGAAAATCAGGGGTGAATGTGGAAACTAAACCACGCCCAGCATACAGGTATAAATACACTTTCGTTACGATCTACCTTTAAGTTTGGAGCAATCCTTATTCATTAAAGATCGATCTATTGAACTACCAGCCTAACGTAAATCGCAGCGTCACTTTTGGATGTATAATTAATTGGCTAGGTAGAGCAGACAGATGACAGTGGCGGAATGATAGTTTATATAAACTATCAAGCATAGATTGGACTGTGGTACATGTATTCATTTCTATATTGTGCAAACCCCGCCAATCGCTCGATATATTTATATTTTTGCCAAAAGATTTGTGTACTAACAGGACATTCGAAATGTAAAAAGGTATTACGACTGATATTTCGCCTCCAAAAAGAACAGTTTGACTATTTGTCCTCCAACGATGTTATCAAGTGCCTTTAACCCTCTCAATATGATTCAAATTTGGTATAAACATGCATTCTCCATCAGTTCATATGGACTGGGCTCTAGACCCCAGCCAGAGTGTTTGTAACCGTATGACCAGTCCTGAACAGGTTAAGCCTATTTGATGTATGGGATCATGCATTCTCCATAGAACCTCAGCAGCCAGAGCATTTTTCGGGACGAATCCTCAACGGGTTCAGACTAACAGGAACGGCAATGTGGTGGCTCTTCATTGCCACAGAGGAAGGGGACATGGCCGCCCATTCCATCCTCCCTCCCCCCCCCCCCCCCCCGCCCTCCGCCCCCTTCCAGGACGAGTCCTAAACGGGTTAAGCCCCACACGATTACGAACGGCAGAGTTGTGTCTAATCATTGCCACAGGGGAAGGGGCAATGGCCACCCATTCTACCCTCCCCCCCTCCCACCTCTCTCCCTCCCGCTCCCCCTCCCTCTCCTCCCTCCGCCCCCCGCCCCCCCCCCCCCCCGGCCCCTCTGTGCTACCCCTCCATAACTCCTTCACTCCCTGTCACGACATTGACGGTGCAGCCCAAGGTTGATGCTCGGCGGAAAATTTGATGCGAGCAATTTGTCATTGAGGGTGATGGGATAATGATGATACGAAGTCGTTTATCATCGACCGCGAACTCAACTTCAGCACCAGACCGTGGTACGTCACTGCACTGTCATTGACCTTTATTTCTCCGTAATCGTGGTAATTGGGCTCGTAATCATGATCATCTTGAATTTATCTTTTTAACCCTCAGAGTGCAAAATTTACCTTCAAAAATCTACATAATAATAGTCCTGTTCTTAAGAAAATTTGAATAACCCCCTTTCATGTGCGATGAAAACAAAATCGACTACAATGAAGAACTAATTGTATAGTCATAGTCAAGTCTCAATATAATTCATTCCTTGCCCATGGGATCTCGGTGGGTACTGTATAAACTCTACGCAACGACCTCATCATTGGATGGGAGTGTCCCACTTGCCCTGTTTTGTAAACTACAGTACGGAGCTTCAATTCAGACGAAATTATTTGGGGACAAAATTGTCATCATCATGATCACCGGGGAATTTTATGGGCTCGCTCAAGTGTTTTTGAAAGGTTCGGGAAATTGGTACGCGTAGGTGGTCCTAAATTTGTTTCCGACATGAACTTCGGTAAGCCTTTATAGTCGAGGTTCGTAACTCAATTTTACCAATTTCACCCTCTATATCATTATGTTTTCCCTAAACTCACACCGATATGTCGCAAATGGCTACGCCCAAAAATAGCGCGCCTGAGAAAACGACGTCGATAAATTTCTGTTCAAACGCTCGATAATGGGGCGACGTTTATCCGGGCAATAAACATGCATAAATTATATAAATAATTATGGTATATATCAATATATATGGGAATGCCTTGTATCGGCGCGAGAGCTAAATTTGCGCTGAAAAAACAAACATATTTTATAATCCACTAAAAATGTGCTACTACTCGTTGTAACGTTGCCAACATTCTGCAGTGTCAGTTGTAATAGGTATAGTGTATAGTGAATTCATATCATCGCTGTGAAAGCAAACGCTCTTGTTTTAACTTTTGAAAGGCCTATAACCGGTACTGGTACTTTGAGACTTTTGGGGACCTCTGGGCACGTGCGTGATAAAGATCATAATGTGGCTGAAAATAAATGTATTTCAAACAATTTAAATCAAATAAATAAAAAGGAATAAAAGTGTCGCTCTACTTTAAAAGGAGGGCAGTTATAAAACTTAAAGATATATTATGTCCTTGTGCGCATGTCTGTGTTTCGTCATTACCATGCTTACTTATGTCGAATATCATTATATTATTACAATCAACATTGCCAAGGAATTATTTGTTAAATGATATATCAGCTAAACTGACTTTAATTCAACGAGCCAAAGTTGTCTTACTTCTTGAACGAATTAATTTACATTTTTAGACAGACTTGGTCTAAAAGTGTGAGCAAATTCGTTCCTCCTATATCATATAGACCTACATGCTCCTATCCAGCTTATTATAGTGGAAACAACGTTTTTTTGTCAGCATTAACACGATTAACTTTCTATAGTAACATTGTCCGAATCCTCAAAATCCAATTGGAATTCTAGCGGTTCCCTCATACCTTGTTGTATTTATATTGACAATAGAAGCATGGGACAGGTTTCGGGTTTTCGACTTTCCCTTTTGTTAAAAAGATATTTACGATTGAAGTGTTCAGATGTTAAACTATCCACTGGATAGTCGTTAACCGTGTACAAAGTCAGTACAATGAGTTAGTGGATATCACTTTGCATTTTTGCTCATTACTCGGCCATAACTGAAACGTCCATTTAACTTGACATTTTCACACAATACCCAGTTGACATCAATATATATATTGTATCAACCATTCATCACTTTTTGCACATGTCAAAACAGTTACTAGATCCCTTTAAGTCAATCACTTAGCGTGAAACCTGGGATGGACATTTCTTTGGATAAGATGTGGGCTTTTCCTGGATGGGATATCGAGCGGTTCCGACCCGTAATCCAATCAGACCCTGACGAGGATGTCTGGGGAAAATCCATCGATGATCATCTTCACCCAATGATACATGAAGTATGAAGTATGAAGTATGATTTCATATCTTTACCAAATGATACATTATGTATGAAGTATGATTTCATTTGTTTCTTTTTATTGATACTACAGTACTTGAAGTATAATTATGTGTTAGCCGAGAGAAGCATTATGTTAGAAGAGAGGATTCTTATATCCACAAGTCCCCTCGGCATGCTCGGGAACCTGTTTTATGTTCTCTATGTTTTCAAGCTTGGTGCATGTATGATGTCCTAAAGGATTTACAAATCCTGACATTTTATAAATATTTCAAAACAGATATGTATAACGATAATGACAAGAAATCATAGATGCAAAGATGCATTAATAAACTACTTTAGTATTTCTCCCAAATCCATCATCTGATTTACCAATACCGAATTACTTATAAACTGGACATGAGTGAACTGTTTGGTTCGCAGAGTATCCTGTTGTTCATATCAAACCAGTTCACTTTCTTGAAAGAAAATATATTACACACACATCCACTTTGCAATAGTAAGTTGGTGATGCTAATTATTAGTTCTAAATGTGCGTAATTGGTGACCTGATTATTTTGTCCTCGCACGCTGGACCCTGGACCTTTCTACATTTTTCTACTAGCACTAAAGATCCAGCCCCCCCCCCCCCCCCCCCCCCCACATACACAGATAGACGTACGGGCAAATTTTCCCCCCAATTAAGAAAGTTGAACCTATAAATTACATGATTTTCTCCAACGATTAATGCGATTATTTTGCCTAAATATCGGTGTTTCCTCTAGCAGGCTGCAGCCCCTTGACCCCCGCAGTCTCAGGCGCCCATGCACACAGACAGACCGTATATATTAACATACACATTGACATTACGCTTAATTCAAACCATTCGCAAAGCTTGTCCTTGGGTGACGTATTCCCCCTGATTGAGACAGGATTTGGGAGGAAATGCGCCTATTTACCGAAAGCCCGAACCCGCAGCCCCCACTTCCCCCCGAGCCCCCCTCTCCTCTTTCCGTCTCGGAATGGGCATGCCCCTAAACAACTTCCGAGTATAAAGGACTAGATTTGTTTCGCGGCTAACAGATCAGAGTGTTTTATATATTGGATTATTCGTGAAGAAAAATACTGAATTTTAGTATTTAAAACAAAATGGGGGAATTCTTATTTCAGTCGGACCTCTGGTCGGGACAGAGCTCGACAATAAGTAAACTTAATCTTCTGAATCCAAGCATTTCTAATTCGATTTTCAAATTAAAACAAAAATCATAAATATCTCAGTAACAAAGAGAACATTAATTTGTAAAATTCAAAGCTGGCTTCATATTTATATTAATATAATTCATAATTATATTTATATAATTCATAATTATATTTATATTAGTATAATACAAAAAAACTACGAGGCATGAAAGTTCCGCTAGTGATGCAAGTGGGTTTGGTCGTTTCAGACAAAATCACTACATTCAATTTTAGCTAACTACAAACAAAAATAAAAATGTGTTGTGACATCCACATTGCTGCTCTCTACCCAGGAGTAGAAATGGGTACTTGGTCGGGTGTTAAATTAGCCTGTAGCGCTCTACATCATATATAAGGGCAGCTTTGGCTAGTATGCTCCCCTGGGAGTTGAGATGGTGCTCAAGATAATTGTGCGGGTTTGATCTGTACCTGATTACCAAGGGTAATAATGCGCCTCTGAAAAGGGTACCTAGATACATGGCGCTCTATAAATGCTATTATTATTATATATTATCGCAATCTCCAATCGTGATCGTAACCTGCATTACAGCTGTGACACGTTTACATGCATGTCATTCAAATAGACTTGTGCAATCAATTTTATTTAATTGCATACATAACTATGTTCATGATCCAAACAAACACAATAAAAAGTTAATGTTATGGCACACATCTCAATGGCAATAATAAAAAAAAACATAATATAAAATTAAACGACCCCAGATTTGCGAATTAAATGTGATCTACTTTTCGGTGGAACTTTATGATCATTCCATTCATTCGTGCTTCCTGCATGAAACTTAATCCTAGATAGAACATTCGTTGCGTTCTTCCGTGAGCTTCGTCAAAGTCATGTTTCAAAAAGACCCTTGGGATGCTGGAAGTATTCCATTATTCTAGATACGAGCAGGAATATAAAAAGGGGGATCAATTTAACACCATCTATTCTTGTATAGAAGTGAAAACAGACACGCACGCTCTCTCGAAAGTGGGCCAAATCATTACCGAGAGACACCTTTTAGTGATATGAAAGATAGTGACCCTATAACGTTCATTTGATTACCCAATTAGCTTTCATGTCACCCAGGCAGAAAAAAAAACATTCATCGATAGTCGCATGATGATTCATGAGGACCGCATGGAACATTATCTGGCATTAAAAAAAAGGTTCATGCCAAGAAAATAAATGGATAATTTTTAATGACACCATTTAATATATATTATCGGGATTCAATGTGCACCATAGAAAATTCATGGACTACTTAGGGTTTTATCTGAAATGTATTCAATTTTATTAGCAAAGCATGCAGATACACGTTTGCTAAAAATTGATCATGAATTTGGTCGCCCTATGTGTATAGCCAGTGAAGGACAGAGAAAAGTGATGCATGCAGGGCCCATTGCAGAAAGAGATGCAATCGATTGTCAAGCTGTCATGACCTGAGAGAAAAGGAAACACTGTACTAGACAAATCAGTCATTGCATTTAAATGATATTCTCTCAAATGTAACAAACATATTGGGTTTTTTTTATTTTTATGAAACTACGAAAGATGATTTATGAAAATATGTTTTAAAAAAACTTACAGAAGTTATGAATTGTAGATATTATGATCAGGACTGTCTCTTTATGTACTATTTCTTTGTATCTTTATGTGGATTGCAAACATCAATTATGATTTACCATAAGACTATGTTGTAAAATATGATTTGTATTTCAAATGATTTACACTGTAAATTTGTTATTTGAGAGAAAAATAAAATATTATTGCACAAATTTAAAACAAAAAATTAAAAAAAAACATTAATTGTAAGTCCGATCACGTGACTAAATGCGCATATCTGATTGGTTCAAATTCGAATATTTTCTAACTTGCAATTAACTTACACTCGATTGCGATTCTTTCTGCAACGAGGACATAGTGGTATTACATTAGATTTCTTTGGCGAATTTTCTCCAGACGGGTAGGGCAAAACAAGTGCTGTGAGGAAGGAGCATTTCCAGTGAAGGGACAGTACGAGTGGTAACAAATCACAGACAGACACAGAATAATATGACTACCCCGTAACCCTCTTCACCACCATCTTCCCCATCAACCCGCGCATTTATAGTTAGCTATACTTAATATAATAATCTCTGTCACGGAAAATCGATTATCATTGATATGATTGATGGATGGTATGATATCATTACAATGACCTTGTCAAGCGATTATCTCAGGTAAACCGGGCAAGGGATCTCCTGAGGAGAAGCGGCGGTGAGATGTGGTGCTGTACTGGCCGTTACTTGAACTTTAATACGACTTATTAATTAATGTTTATACTTGATTACCTATTCAATTCACTCATTTAATTTATCTAATGTATTAACTAATCTATGTATTTATTCGATTTATTATTTATGTAATATGTTTCCATCTATCATGTATTTTGTATTTATTTATTCAATTTTATTTATTTATTTGTTCATCCATTTGTTTAATGATTATTTATTTATTCATGTTAGTATTTGTTTATGTATTTATTCATTTTTAAAGCGGGAAGGGGTATTAATTTCCACACTGGTTGACACTCCCCCCCCCCCCCCCCCCCACCCTTGCTCCCTCACCCACCCCCATTTTACAATGCTTACAATTCAAACCACGCACATGCGTTCACACACATCCCAGAGATGTTGCCAAATTAAGGACGTCGGTTACATTAAATCGGTATAATAATAATGAGTAATCTTGCCAAATTGCTTGATTCAATTTACTACCCACTAATTTCTATATCGCATGAAAAATCTTGTAAATAATTGGCTAGAAGTCATGTTTGATAAATTCGAGGGGCAGGTATTGGGTTGCAAAGTTTGAAGTTTCGGTTCGATCTACTGCGGTTGTTTTGGAACCAAAATGTGTGAGTCACCCGCCAAATATCATAATTAGTCATTTTCAGCATTCCTTGCCAACCCGTTTTTAAAGGTGGCTCGAATTCGTAACTCAGATGTATCATGGTTCCATCTTGCGAACGCATTGCGCACGGTGCGAAATACACACAAGCTCAGTGTTGTGTAGTACGCACAAACTAGCCCTGCTACAAAGACAAATGGCGATCCGCGCGGGAGCATCCCCACGCATAACCACCTTTTATCTTTGCCGTGCCAGATTAAATTATTGCGACTCGAACGAACAAAGTTGTTAACCATTGTTTTTACTGCAATTTACCATAAAGCTTTTGGCAAGGATTTGAACGCTTAACTCCTCGAGTGCCAAGCTCTAATTGTTGCGAGTTACAATACACATACATGCCATAGAGCATTACAATCCCTGGCACGTATCTTGAAATCGTTAATTACAAGTATGGTGATACTTATTATAGTAAATTATATTATATTATAGTAAAGTATATTATAGAGCCACTGTATGTCAGTTTTGCTTGTCATTTTGATGATATCATACTTAGCCTACATCTTATTCATCTTAAACATTTTGTACTTGCTATATTTTTTAGCTGGAAAGGTTACACATGTGTTCATGATAAATACATTTCAAGCAGTCAGGGCGACCTTGTTGAACTTTATAACCTTAATAATTAATTTTCAAAAGAACTATGTAAGTCATACTAACAGAAGCCCTACCTATACCCATATCCATTATAATTTAAATTGCAATCATATAATGAATTTAAATTTTATCTATTCCGTTTTTCAGCTTATCGTAGATTTGTCTCTGATATGAAAAAAAGGGGGGGGGGTTAGAAGTTCATTTTTGGACATGACTGGGAATTTTTGGTAAATGGGGAACGTTGACATTTTGTTATATGTAATCACGTGGGTTGCTTGAAAGTGACTGCGCGGGTGACAAGACCGTACCTTCGATAGACGTACGGGGGGGGGCCGGGAGGGGGCTATGGGACTGTATTATTCCCCCGCCTCACCCCCAAGCATGGGCGTCAACAGGCGGGGGACGGGGGGACATGTCCCCCCCACATTTGAAATTGGAGGGGATTGTCCCCCCCCCCCCCCCCCCCCCCACTTTTTTCATATATGCTCGACACTAGCACTTGCCCTATTACCCGGGGCAAGTGAAAATTGATAGTGGGCAAGTAACAATTCATAAAAGGTCTAGTTTGGTTGCCCGATTGGGCAACTAAGAGGGAAAAGGGTATTTTTTTCTTATGTGTAAATCTCATCAAGAAGTACGTTGGCAATTAAAGTGTGAGCATTCATGATTTTACTTGCTCACTTTGGCTTGGTTGGAGGGCAAATTTCTAACTGTCCACTACGGAGATGAAATATCAGTTGTTGTACATAAATATGTACGCAGTCAATGGACTGGTAATATCAAAGTTTGGGAACAAATTTTCAGGATATTTAATAAAATGTAAGATTGTGTATGAAACCATTATGTTCCTCAAAACCACATGTATGCTCTTTTTATTTTATGTTATTTTCATTTTTTTCTCAAGCGTCACGGTGTTACCAGCAATTGTAATCCCGCCAATATTGATAAGGCTACCATGGCTACTGTAAGCTATATCTTTGAAGAAAAGTAACATGAACATCTTTATGGTATTCAGTTTCTATATTTTCTTAGAAATGGCAGAAAAGTATTTATGTGATCAACATCATTATATTCGTCGCTGGGCAATTAAAAGGACAAATTGACGGTATCGATAGCAAAAAACGATACTTACTTTTTTTGAAGAAACAACATTTTGACATTTTGGGCAATTATAATTTTCAAATGCCAAATCCCGTAATATTGTTTAGTGAAACAGTTATGTAGTATATAAAGCGATCAAGTCGTTTAATTTGGCGTACGCTCAGTTGACAGTTCTTTTTAACGGAGTTATTTACGCATTTCTGAATTTGCCCTTTTTACATGCACGATATCGCGTCGATATTGGGCATGAAAAAGGACAAAATGCGAATTGCCCTTTTACGCGCATTGATAATGCACAGGCAATGCGCGCGACTTGGCGTAATAATGGGCAGCTAAAAGGGCAAAGTCCATTTTGTCCTTTTTATTGCTCATTTCATGCGCGCGTATGCCAAACATGCAAGGGTTATTTCGTAGTCACTTGAATTGAAATTGGTTAAACTTGTGGCCTTGTGATATTGCTATATTCTTACGGAAAAGTAGTAAAACAACACATTTCATTCGTTATACATTGATTCTTAACCAAATAACACCTCTCGGCAGTTCGTGAAAAACGATTTTGTCCTTTTTGTTGCCCAAATACGTGCAATTTTGTAATTTTGTCCTTTTGTTATTTTTGAATTTCTCAAAAAGTGGGGCACATATGGGAATTCTAAATATATCATCGGATAGGTTTTAAAGAACTCTATCTGAAAATAAAATAAAAACAAAATCGATATTTGACGATAATATCGGCCATTTTGCCCTTTTTATTGCCCAGCGATAGTTGTTGATATATACCATTCATATATTTGACAGTAAACAAAGTGCTTATGATGTGCGTCACTGGTGAAATATGATGGTAATCAGGGAAAGCAATAACAATTTATTTTTCTGGGGCAACTTCTGAGACTTCCTGCTTTGAACTATAGCACTTTACAATTTGTTTTGCATTAAATACAAAATTTATTATATCATGGCTCAGATGTAATGGGGGCTCTTTTGAGGCATTTTGGGGCCAAATCTTCAAGCCACCGGGAAAAAGAGTTAATTCTACTGTTGGCATAATTGTGTATATATCTATGTGATTCATTTATAAAAAGATGCTTGATATAGCAGGCTTGCAGCAAACTGACGTAGGCCTACAAAGCAAAATTGACATTCTGACACCATAATTTGATTGCCTTGGTTGCCTCTGGATTTTAGTGATGTATTTGTACAAAATGGTCACATACTATGTGTACATGTACAGCATGGCAGATCACTGCTGAATGAAGAGAGTGAATTTAACAAACTGGCAGCATGATTTTATTGCCTTGGTTGCATCGGAGTTTAGTGATGAGTTTGTACAAAATGGTCACATATCTATTTCCATGTGTACATGTACAGAAGGACAGGTCTCACTGCTGCTAATTTGTTACAATCTGTTGGACAGAGACCAAGTAACACACAATGTACGTGCACATGATTTAGTCACTAGCACTTGCCCTATTGCCCAGGGCAAGTAAAATGTATGTCGGGCAAGTCAAATTTAATAAATGGTCTAGTTTGGTTGCCCAATCGGGCAACTGTTCAAGTACAAGAAAATTAAATTCCTTATGTATACATCTCATTTAAATACAAGAGAGAAATCTAGCAAAATAATATAGTTTTTTTTCACGTTGCTTTTTATGAGCAAGTAAATTTTCTGTTTGGGCAAGTAAATTTGAAAAAGATATTGATTTAACTTGCCCGAACGGGCAAGTAGAAAGAAACGTTGTTGTGGAGGCAATAATAATGCACTACATATATGTAAAATTTCTGTCTCAGGTATGCAACAAATCGCACAATTTCAAGCTAAAAAATGAAAAAAGCTTCATACCGTGAAAGGGGGACACCCCCTCCCACACGTGGGAGGGGGTGTCCCCCTTTCACGGTATGAAGTTTTCTAGTGTTTTCTTGTGTAAATATATAAGTGGGGCCGATCAGTCAGGAACCAGACGCAATCTCAATGGAACAACCGTCGAATCAGAGACATATTGTCGGTCTACACAAATTGTAGTTTTTGTTTGTTTTCTACTAACTGACTATTTTTTTTTTTTTTTTTTTTTTTGGTACAATAGTTTGATTCATCAAGAAAATGTCTCACCTGTTTGGTAGCACGTGCCAAAAAGAGTCATTGTGAAAATGATAGACGGCATTTTCATATACCACCTGCAGACTTGGAAATGATGCTTTTGACAAGTGCAATATCGTTCTCAATGGCTGAAGTTTAACATCCGGTCGTAAAAATCATTCAGTGGCGAATTCGACCTATAATTCGACCCCAAAGAGTATAAGCGAGATCTCACCCAGGGGGTGGGGCATGTTGTGAAAACATAGAAATTGTATATTTCGAATTGTGGGGGGGGGGGGGGGGTATTAAAGACTACAGTACATCTATACTATTAAGCCTAGCTATCTTTATGGGAGAGGGTGAGTGTGTTTGCATCCCACCCCCCCCCCCCCCACCCCCACCTCCACCACCACCACCACCACCCCACCGCACCTGCGTCATGATCTTGTCGTATGTTGTCATCACGCCCCGGGTTGTGTCGTGCCTTCAATCAGCCTTCGGTCTGCTCTTGAACTGTCAGTCGGCGACACATGGACCTGGTCAGCGCGGGGGTGAGTGTATTGTCAAACCCCCAACCCCCACCCCCTACCCCGTGCCCCTTATAGCTCGTCCAATGTCGTCACCACCCCCACACCCCGGGGTTGTTCCAGGCCTTCAATAAGCCTTCGGTCTGCTCTTGAACTGTCAGTCGGCGACATATGGACCTGGACAGCGCGGGGGTGAGTGTGTTGCCAAACCCCCAATCCTCACCCCCTACCCCGTGCCCCTTATAGCTCGTCCAATGTCGTCACCACCCTCACACCCTCGGGTTGTTCCAGGCCTTCAATCAGCCTTAGGTCTGCTCTTGAACTGTCATTCGGCGACACATGGACCTGGTCAGCGGGGTAATGCGATTATCGATTCGAACTTGAAACGTTAACGTTAGAGTTAAAGAATAGTTAAAGATTGTCATGCGTGTGGGTAGAGAGGGCGTTCCAAACATTCGTAAATATTTACATAGGTTGTGCCATGCCTTTAATCAGCCGTCAGTCTGTTATTGAACTGTCAACCGGCCGCACGTGTACCTGGTCAGCGCGGTAACGTGATAACTGTTCTGAACTTGAAACGTTTGCTACGCGGTGGCATATAGTTAAAGGCTGCCAAGCGTCATGATGTAGAGGGCGTTCGTAGCTATACAGGTTGTGCCATGCCTTCAATCAGTATTCGGTCTGCTCTTGAACTGCCAACCGGCCACACGTGTACCTGACCAGCGGGTTAATGTAATTATCATTTCTGAACTTAAAACGTTTCTCACTCGGTGGCACAAAGTTAAAGGCTGCAATGCATGAGGATGTAAAGGGCGGTCCGAATATTCGTTACTATAGGCTATGCAGTTGGTGCAAACTGAGCCAGTATACATAAAGCCCGGTGCAGGCAGAGCCGACTCGACCCGATCTGATCCAACCCGACCCGACTGAAAGCCACAGACGGTCCGATTCAGTCGCGACCGATTCAACATGTTGAATCAGGCACGATTGGCATAGCCGATCCGACTGAAAACCATTCGGATCGGGTCGAATCGGCTGTCTGCGCCGGGCTTTCGGTGCGAATAATAATTATACTAATACTGTACTTTTCAAAAAAACGCTCATTGTCTGTTTTGTCTGCATTATTCGATTCTGTAACAACAATTGTAATGATAATAAATACATTATTTGGGTTTAGGCAGTTTAGGACTCTCCGAGAAATCTTACATCGGATCGTGTCCCAGGGGCGTCTGCACTTTAAAAGAGACCCCTGTATGGGGTCTGGGAAGGAGCCTCGGAAATTGTTGGTCATAATCAATCTAGAAATCTAGAATGTCTTTGTAAGGATGAAAAAAATATTAAATATATTTCATATACATATTAGCGCTCATGGCGAGCGACTTTGCAAATACATGTGAACATGATTCTGTACCTTTATTTGAATCTCTAGTAGTTCGTTCATATGCCCGGTTGTTTTACTCTTACTAATAATATATTGAGATATTGTTTTAAAGGGAAAGTTGAGTTTTGGTAGAGAGGGCGCTAGACTACTTAATTGATTTGTGAGGTAATGAAAAACTGAGTGTAAAATTTGAAAGAGCATAATATTTAAACAATAAAATCATCTTTGTTTGATCAAAATCGGTTCAGAAACGGTGAAATATCCATAAATATAACAATTTGTAATAAACCCGGGGCCCCGGGTTTATTAGAGAATTTTGAACCAGCCGTTAAAAATTCAAAAAAATGCTTCCTCTTTTCAAAATGTTACATAATAGGTATTTAAATAGTTGTTGGTTATTTCTCTATCTAATCACTATTTCAACAAAGCATCACATGCACAATATTTTATTCAAAATGGTTGAAACCGATGAGTGTTTAGAGAGCGCCCTCTTACGTTTTAACGGCTCTTTTTGAATGATAACATGATCTTTACTACGTCATTTGTAATTTTGTGTTCCTTTCTAGTTATAACTATTAGTTTGTAATGTAATGATGCAGGTTTTGGTTACTAAAATTCAGTTTCACTAAAACTGTACTCTCCTTACCAGAACTCAACTATCCCTTTAATGTATACATCAGATATTTTGTTTAAATGCACATTAATTTGTATCAACGATATGTCAGATGTTTGCATATGTCAACATAGCTACTAAATTCCTTTGATACAATATTTTGAATAATCTAAGTGATCTAGTTTCATCTCATGATCATGCACGACGATAGCAATATAATCACCATGGCAACACCTCGTGATATGTGTTATCTTCTTCGCGAGTATACAGTCGGCTGTACTGTGTTGATGATTTTTCATGGAAAATCAATGATTATCGGACGTTAAGAACAATTAAATGAAATCATTTGTACAGGAATTGTTTTTCTAAGAAAATGCAGTTATTGGTTTCCTCAAAATGTTACGAGAAAGTTTAGTATGAGTCCTTATCATTTCCTACTGTGTAAGAAAATGAATAACCACGAGAAGAAGAAAAACAATTCCGCATGGAGAATGGTTTGAAAAAAGCAGTAATTATTTTCATGGGGAATTGTTTTACCGTTGCCGGATGTCAATAGAGTCGATAATTATTCTCGAATGTTACTTATGTTATTAAACATGGAGCGGTGTTTATTAATACCGTACGCGATGATTAATTTTTCAAGGAAATGCATCCTCTGGACCATATTGCTACCAAGTACAACATGACCGGGAGTTTGAAATTAACATTAAATCCATACCATCTGCCAGCTTTGTTAATAACATAATTAGAACGCTGTCTTACCGATAGGATGATGGTTGGCTCATCGATTGTCAAAAATATTGTTCAAGACCATTTTGGTTGCCAAGGCGACTGTCAAGAAATGGCATCCGGTATAGAGGAGAAAGGAAATTCCGGCTGGGGCTCATGAAATCATTCCAAAACATTGTGGCTATCCATGGTGGCTATTGCCAGAAACGTTGACACGTGGGGTTAAGGACGTAATGGGGTATAGGGGCGTATATAAGAGGGGCAGAATAGGGGTGGGGCGTAATGGGGTTAGGGTGTCATAGGCGTGGGCGTAAGTGGTTGAAGAGTGAGGGGCGGGGTGTCAGGGCGGGGCGGGGCATAAGGGGTGGGCGTAATGCAGGGGTTGGGGCGTAATAGGTGTGGGCGTTAGGGGTTGAAGCGTGAGGGTGGGGCGTAATGGACCAGGGCATATAATAAGGGATGGGGTGTCAGGGGCGGGGAATAAGGTGTGAGCGTAATGCAGGGGATGGGGCGTAATACGTGTGGGCGTATAAGGGGTTGAAGCGTGAGGAGTGGGGTGGGGCGTAATAGAGCGGGGTATAAAGGGTGTAATGTGTGGGGCTCAAGCTTAAGGGTGCATGGGGAGATAAGGGGATAAGACGTAATGGGGGTGCTCGCTCCTACACTAGCTACGCCCAATGCTAAATACGCCCCTGATACATTTCTATTTTAGAACATCACCAATGACCTTTGTACAGCTGTTTCATGTCCATGAGGAAGAACCTTCGGAGAAAACCGAACCTTGGGCCTTTACAAAATGAGTAAATGTAGGACCTACCCCCCGGAAGAACATTCTTTCCCAATGTTGTGTAATTTGACGATATACCACCAAATTGTCTTTGGGCTCAAATTTTAACCCTGGCAACGAAAAGCGGTTCATGTGATCGGTTGCTAGGTGCCCTCAACCTAAATGATATATAATGACACCATGTTCCAGTAGTTTAAATGTGTACATAGTGTGCTTGCGTGTGTGCGTATGTTTTATGTTTGTTTCTGTGTGTGTATAATTGCTCTTTGAGAGTGAGTGTGTCCGTACGTGTGTTTGCTAGTATGTGACAGTTTGTAGGTCAGAAACAAATTTTGTACAAATTTGAATTTTGTAAGCCGTGTATATAATTATCACCGTGTGTATGTGCGTGTGTATATGTGTGTATGTATATGTGTGTGTTTGTGTGTGTGTTTGTGTTTATACGTATATTATGTGGAAGGATGTGTGCGTATGTACATATGCCTTTGAGTTCCGCATGCGTGTCTGTGAATTCTTTTCATGTGACACTAAGTTTATAAGTAGGTCGTACAGTTATGGTTTACCTACATTGCTGACTGTTGTACTGAAAAAATCCTTCGTGACCCAGTTTATATCAGGGACAATAAAATGGAGGGGGAAAATCCACTCCAAATATCATTATTCATCTTTCCCGTAAGCTGGTAAGGCGTCAACAGCTTTTCAAATACAAAAGAAAAATATTTTTACTTCAATGTACTATAACAATAGCAAAATGATAATATCATATTATGCCAGTTTGTAACACTTATAAATTGTATAGCGGCTGACAGATATTCAATTAATAATATCTAACGAGTTGAATATGGATCATTATAATATATTGGTTAAGTGAGTCATCCGTCATTTTTTGCTTCAGTTCCGTCCTTGATATTTTCCCCAGACAGTCATCGAAATCATAATACAGAAATGGAATAAACAAAGTTTGCGGTTTATAATTTCGTAAATTATTTGAATGTCACGGTGCATCGCGCGCGTCGACTTGTCCCAGGTCAGCCATATAACCAAAACGTGTGTGTGCTTTTAGAAAAATCCCTCGAAAATTAGAATAGTCTGAAAAGAGTATTTTTATTCACCGTCCTCGTTGGTCAAAAATGAATATGTGTCATATTTCGCCGTGTATCCAGGGACAGGTAGCATGGTCCTCGCCCGGTCCTCGGGAGTATTGTCATGTAAGACGTGTGTGTGGTTGCGTGTGTGCGTGAATGGGTACCAATGTGGCGATAGATTAGTTAACTACTATTATTTATTATCACCTGACTTAGTAAATGGGCAATTCCACGAAAAAGTGGACATGAACTCAAAAAAACAATTGGCTCTATTTCAAATCCTACTGATTTGTTCTGGATTATTTTTCCATACAACATGATCCTATGATTATATCATTCAGTTCACATGATTTTTTTTATTCTCGGGTGTCTCCTTATAGGAGAAACGGAAACCATACATGAAACTCCACACATGGGACTACCCTGTGCAAATTTCAGGAAAATCCTTATATTTTCCAAATTTTCTGGTATTTTTTATTATTTAAGGCACCAAATTTGATGACTGATAATCAAAGTACCTTTTCAGATTAAAATTTCAGTCTTTTGAGTGCTCTAAAGTATATTTTTTGATAAATCAAATCCTCCGGACAAACTGTAATGTCCGTGACGCTGAATAAATGTAATGTCCGTGACGCAACGTTTTGTTGTCTAGATCACATATACCTGGCCCGTTTCGCAAAATCCAACTTGGATTCAATTCATCATTGCCTTGTCTATAATTGAATACCTAAATCACCTTTGTGAGGTCTCAGAACTCACAGATTTTTGCAAAGATGTATATGGATGCAAAAAGTCATCTCCAAAAAATGTAATGTCCGTGACGGCACACATTTTGCAGAATTACTCAGTAACGAATTGGATAAATGTTCTGAAACTGTTTTTGCTTTCTTTGTAATCAAAATAAAAGTTAGACATTAGGTAGAGGTATGAATTAGTAGTGGCATTGGAAAGTCATGAAAATACTGTCTGTTTGTAATGTCCGTGACGCTGGAGTTGCCCAAATACAGTACATGAGCTGCCATGTAATATGTTTGGATATTACATGGCAATCAGATGATAAAACAGTTGTTAACTTTGCTGTCGGGAAAATCATGGAATGTTCCCTCGGGAATTTATTCGTGTAGAAAATAAGTCCCTCGACTACGTCTCGGGACTTATTTACTCTTCCCTCAATAGCATTTAAAATCCCTCGGGAGTGGAACATTCCGTGCTTTTCCCTCCACCACCAGTTAACAACTGTATACTATTACCCGATAAAGTTCAAGAACGCATCAACACCTATACTGCCTTCCCAATTGAGTATTGAGTAACGGGACTCATTGGACTTGATCCTCTTTAACACCTCAAATTGGCACCTGTTATGCCCTTGTCATAACTCATTGCGAATAATTGCCCGAAAGAAGTATTGGAGCCTGGATATTGAACCTGAATTGTACATATTTTGGTTAAAGGGATCTGGTAACTTTGTGTGAATTAATCAAACTCACATGCATCTCCAGTGATTATTTTAAGCATTATTAGTTTCCTCTTTCTATAGATATAGAAATTTGAAACCAGCTTTGTTTTTGTTTTCAATTATTCTCTTTTTTATTTTACTTACGATTAGTTTTGAGAAGAATAAAATCAAGGGGATAATTTTAACTGTGCACAAACTTATTAAAATGAGCGAGCAAATAGTTCTTTGCATTTTCGCTCATTACCCGGCCATATGACATTTATTTACCATGATATTTTTGAATGTATTCATCACTCGGTGTACATGATTTATATTCAGATCACAGAAATACACATTTTATCAAACCATTCAGTTTCAGCATAATTATATCAACACTGTTACTAGATCCCTTTAACGAAGAATGAGGTGACCGTGCGGTGACACTGTCAATATGCTATAGATTAATAATATTAGTCATATACTTGATTTTGCAACCTCAAAGACATTCTCAAAGACATTCTCAGGAACCCCAAAAGCGATAATTGAGTTTTGAATAATATTAAAGCCTTCCCCATTATTTCCCATGAAATAGTCGTATACCAAATATGATAAATACCATTTTGACTATATGCTGAACGAACATGCATCGATCATGCAATTATTAACCCATTTACGACTGGTCCCGAAACTATACCCCGGATAGGATCTGTGGAAAATGTGCGTTGTACTAAAATTCGATCGCTTTTAATGGGTTAATCACTGAATAACATTGTATGAGAAAAAAATAAGATTTCAACCCCTTACACATTTAAACTGTAACATTCTTACTTACTAATTTTATCAAATATGGGGTCAAATCATTTCCGTAGAATTGCATAATATATGGTATTGCTAATCATCACAACCCAATTGTGGGGGGGGGGGGTTGAGACGCTCTTGAAAAGCCTGCAAGTCTCTTTAAAGGCGGATCTGATTAAATCCCATCCGGGCCCTCTCATTCAGTGGGAAACTATCACTCATCGGACTTAGTAAAAATTGGGTCAGACTTAAAGAGATATATTGAATAACTTGTGGTCAAACAAGGTGGTCTGTAAGCTCAGGGATGATCTGCCAAACAGTATTATATGAAGAGGTATAATACCAACTGTGATCACTGGATACTCACAAGTACATACGTTTTCAAAATCCTCTTTTTCTTTTAAAACGCAAAATAATATAAACTAAGGTAGGCCAAAAAAAATAAGTCTCCGCTTCTATATACGATTGTTCCTCTGAGTCAGCGTCTGGCTACATTTGTATGTATAGTAGGACGTTATTAGGCTACGTTACATGTTTGTTTCTGGAAATTTAATTTCCAAATTCACATAAACGTACTAAAAAGTTTTTTTTGGGGGGCGAGGGAAATGTTGAATTACATTTCAAACGAAAAGCTTATCATCGAGGGACTTATGTGGGTTTTTTGTTTTGTATTGTTTGTTGTTTTTTTGTTTGTTTTTTAGCTTTCACCACTAACAATGACTAACGTACGGAAATCATCCGCATTTTACTCACCAAAATTGACATCTGCAATGGAATTAGAAACTTCAAGAAAGAATCAAATCCTAATTGTTCCATTGTGAAATTATACACCTGTACATTATAACCTTTTTTTTTAATGTATTTTTTAAATACATTTTTTAATGTATTTTTTGTATACATTTTTTTTTTTTTTTTAGCTTTCACCACTAACATACGAAAATCATCCGCATTCTATACTCACCAAAATTGACATCTGCAATGGAATTAGAAACTTCAAGAAAGAATCAAATCCTAATTGTTCCATTGTGAAATTATACACCTGTACATTATAACCTTTTTTTTTTATGTATTTTTTTATACATTTTTGAAGGTATTTTTTGTATACATTCTTTTTTTTTTTTTTTAGCTTTCACCACTAACATACGAAAATCATCCGCATTCTATATTCACCAAAATTGTCATCTGCAATGGAATTAGAATCTTTAAAAGGGAATCAAATCCTTATTGTTCCATTGTGAAATTATACACCTGTACATTATAACCTAATGGCGATTATTTTCCGGATTTGATCAATTTCCCACCCCTATTGCCCGCAGAGAATCCATTCTATGTGCTAAAATGTTACGTCTGTTGCATACTATATAGAGAGAGAGCTACAAATGGTGCTGAATGACGAAATACTGATTGACAAACTTTGAGAAAGAAATCAGAGGTGACATGAGGGACAATTAAACATTTATATCGTATTATGAGATTCAAATCTATCGTTTGAAAAAGATAAATGTTTTGTGTCGGAAGCATTAAATGTCAGGCACCAGTCTTGCGTTTACACGCGGCACAGATTCGGGGTTTCATACAAGTTTTTTGTTCAAAGACAATTATTATAATGAATGATGCACATGTAAAATGTGTTTACTTTTATAGTTGGCAGCAACATTTGTCATCAAGTTGTATTTTCGTATTATTTCAAGTATTATTTCGGGGTTTTCATTCAACATCCTGTCTGCATTATCAATGTCTCTACTAGTACTACGCTACATACAATAGGAAGAATCTTCAGCGTTTCAAAAAAATCTTCAGTATCTGGTATCTTGAAGAATGTTCAGCATTCGCCAATATCCTTAGTACTTATATAAAAGAATCTTAAGTATCTGCAATAGTCTTCGATATTCAAGAATTCAAGAAAATTCTGCAAACAAAAACAAAATTGAATATCTATAGGATTGAGGGAGGTAAATAAATCAGAAGAAGACAGAAAAGCATGATCATAATTTAATCATGATAATTATTGTCATAAAAATAATCGTACAATTAGTGCCACCCATCTTCAACATCTGTGTGGACGCAGCTTTTATAGAAAACATTCATCGGCCAAATAATCCGGATTGCCCTGTAGGGTGCTCTACGTCGAATGAGAGTAAGAAGGACGTTAAAGGGATAGTTGAGTTCTGGTAAAGAGAGTACAGTTTTGGTCAAACTGAATTTTAGTAACCAAAACCTGCACCATTACATTACAAACTAATAGTTGTAACTCCACCGTGCTCGAAAGGAATACAAAATTATAAACGACTAAGTAAAAAGCCTGTTATCATTCAAAAAGAGCCGTTAAAACTCAAGAGGGTGCTCTCTAAACACTCATCGGTTTTAACCATTTAAACAAAATATTGTGCATGTGGTGTTTTGTTGAAATAGTGATTAGATAGAGAGATAATCAACAACTATTAAAAAACCTATTTTGTAATATTTTTAAAAGAGGAAGCATTTTAAAAAAAATTAACGGCCGGTTCAAAATTATCGAATAAATGTGGGGCCCCACATTTATTACAAATGGTTATGAACCAATTTCTGAACCAATTTTGATCAAATAAGTTTATTATTTCATTAAAATTGTATGCTCTTTCGAATTTGACACTCAGTTTGTCATTATCTCACCAAAAAAAATATTTTGTGTAGCGCTCTCTATACCAAAACTCAACTATCCCTTGAAATAGATTTATTGCTAAATTGAGTTACGTATCTTGCTGTTCGCGAAGCCTCCTCTATAGATGTGATGCGAAATTTTCAGATAACAAAATGTTTAATTTGGGGAATTTTCATCAAACACATCGAAGAGCTTCATTTTGGTTTCTAAATATCTTTTAAAAATCGATCAACCATTATATCCGAATTACAAACAAAAAAGTTACTTAGCTCCCTTTTTTTTTTTTTTTTTTGTAATAGTATTTTATTTTCTCTCAAACAAATTTACAACGTAAATTTACAATACAAATCATTCATATAAGTACAACAAACTAATTGTGTACAGCATTACATATACATATACAATCTGTTCTTATACATATAATGATAATCATAGTGTTTGAGAAAAAAAGAGATCTATAGTAAAACAGAGAAACAATAGCGAACTAACAGAAGAAAGATAAAAAGAAAAAGAAAAAAAAAGGGGGGGGGGAGGCGGTAGTAAGAACTCTGTACATGGTGTCTCTGTGTCATACCCTAGTCAGAGAGTGTGTTCCATTTTCTATAATGAATTTGCAATGTTCCTCTCTGTTCAGCTATCTTTCTTTCTTCCACTTTATTTTTCAATAATGTATCTTTAATATCTTTTATAGTTGGAGGATAATCTTTCGTTCTACTATTAACAAATATCATACTTTTTATCAACAATATAACATGATTTAATAATTGATCTTTTCCTACATTACTAACCTTGATTCCTACATGGACCCCTTTCCAATCTATATTTATTAATTCTTCTAAATCAAACTCGTTACCGCAGTCTACCCAGATCATTCTTACTTTTTCACAAAAGTAAAACAAATGTTCATATGTTTCCTGCATTTTATGACAAAAAGAGCATAAATTACTATCCCCCATATGAAAAGTAAACATGTGTTTCTTTGTATAAATAAGATTGTATAGTAATTTAAATTGAAATTCCCTTAGTGAACTATTAAGCGTGGATTTTCGGGAGCGTACAAAAATATTTTCATTATCTTTTCCAAAGACATTATATAAGTGTTCTATGTTGCGAACTGCAAAAGACTTCTCTAATCTTAAATTTAACAAATGATCATATATATATTTTGAAGTTATATCACACAATGAATAATCTTTTCCACTCAATCGAAACTCCAAATTCAGTGCAGTATCTTCCATCACATTATAATCTCTACTTAACAATTGCTTCCATATAAATGGTATATTTTCAAAAATCTGTTTCACTATGTCAATTTCTGACCTATCTAATCCTAGTCTCATAAATTCCTTGACAGATTTTATTCTTCCTTTGCTATCGACTATATGATGTATTTTATAAACATTTTTCAAAAATAATGTTTCATTATAATAAATTTGTCCATTAATTCGAATATATCTATTATTAAAAACAATTTGATTCCTGCTTCCAGTTTCTTTTAACAAAAAATCTTTTGAACCTATCCAAGCTTCTAACATTTCCCTGTAAAAACCCGGAAGTGACAAATTCAATAAATCAAATGAAACATTACAAAAGAAAACCAACAAACCTCCTGCTTGTCTAGTCAAGAATTTAAAAACTCTTTTCCATCCCATCATTGATTCCCCCTCAAAAAGTCTCTTAATCCACATTATTCTCTGTGTCCGAATAAATAATTGAAAATCAATCATTTTTAGACCCCCTTTTTCGTAATTCAAAAAAGTAACTTCCCGTTTAATTTTATCTTTTCCATGCCACAAAAAATCAAATGTTAATCTATTCAAATCTTCTATTACACCTTGCGGAATTGGAGTGAGTGAAGATACAAATATTAATTTAGAAATCACAAACGTCTTTATCAATTGAATTTTTCCCATCAGGGTCAAGTCCCGCTGTTTCCACCATATTAATAAATGTTTAATTTTACTTAAAATTTCTTTATAATTCATTCTTTCTCGAACTTCAGGGTCCATAGAAAAATATACACCTAATATTGTAATCATCCCAACTTTTGTACCAAAAGGAGTTACAATTTCTTTTCCATGAAGAGGGCCTAATAACAAAACATATGTTTTGTCTCGATTAATTTGTAATCCAGATATTATAGCAAAAGTTTCAAATTTTTCATTTAATTTTATCAACGAATCTTTATCTTTTACAAAAAGCGTCATATCGTCTGCGTATAATACTTGTTTAATATGTGCATTTCCCAAAATAAACCCTGAAATTTCATTGTCGGTCCTAATCGAGCGTGCTAAAGTTTCTATACATAATATAAATAAATAGGGTGATAAGGGGTCTCCCTGCCTTACCCCTTTCATAATATTAAAATAACCAGTCGATACATTGCCGTTAAATACACAACTCTGAGCGCCCTTGTAGAGTGTACGAACCCATTTACAAAATGAAGTCCCAAAACCAAACGTCTTTAACACATTTTGCAAAAAATCATGAGAAACAGTATCAAAAGCCTTTTTAAAGGCAATGGCTAATAAAAACCCTGGTATATTATTTGTTTTAGTATAGAAAATCATATCGTCTATCAATCTTATAGCCTCACCGATATTTCTCCCTTTTAAATATCCTACCTGATCTATACTAATAAGTTCCCCTAATACTTTTTTAATCCGAACAGACAATATCTTAGCTAAAATTTTGTAATCTACATTTAATAATGATATAGGCCTGTAATTTGTTATTTGTAAGGGGTCTTTATCTTCCTTTTGAATCAATATTATAATAGCTTGTTTTTGTGAAGAAGATAATTCTTCTTTAACAAATGCTTCATTTAAAGCCCTTACCACAATATCACCAATAACAGGCCAAAATAATTCATAAAACTCTACACTAAGACCATCGTTTCCGGGTGACTTATTACCTTTCATTTCTTTTAAAACCGCTATACATTCCCCTTGAGTTATATTACCTTCGCAAATTTCCTTTGATTCTAAACCTAATTTTGGCAAACCTTTAAAAAATAAACTTTCATTAAATAATTCTACATCAACAACAAATTTGGAATATAATCCAGCATAAAACCTTTGTATTTCCCGAATAATAATATCCATATCAAAACTTATTTTTCCTCCATCTACTAATAATTTACTTATAATTGTCTTCTTTTTATTTGCTTCCATTAGTTGCACAAAATATTTAGTATTTTGTTCCCCTCTCTCATAAAATGATGCTCGAGATCGAACTTTCAAACCCTCATTAATATATTCATAACATTTTTTTAACTCCATTCTTTTATTTTCCAACAAATCAACCTTTTCCTTTTCTACCTTTTCTATCAATTCTTTTTCAATTACACTTATATCATTTTCAAGATTTTGAACTTTTTCTTTCCTTTTTCTAGATTTTTCTTTAGAAAATTTCCTAATAAAATTGCTAATTTTCATTTTCAAAAAATCCCAATACACTCTTACATCTTTAATTTCTTTTTCATATATATTTCTTAATCTCCCTATTTCCACTTCCATCTGTCTAATAAATTCCCCATCTCCACATAAACTATTATTGAACTTCCAGTAACTACCTTTACCTTTAATTGAAAAATTAGGCAAATTATTAAATTTTAACTGAACAGCAAAATGATCTGGTGCAATTGATGGTATTATATTACATTTTAAGACAATTTGTTCTAAACTATATGAAATAAAAAAATAATCTAAACGACTTTGGACAAAGGGGTTAATTTGTTTAAACGTATATTGTTTTTTTTAAACCATTTTTCCCCCGCCAAATATCTAATAAAGTCCATTTATCCTTATAATTATCAAAGTGTTTAAGAAATATCGACTGTACCTCTTTTTTATTACTTCCCAAATAATCTAAATCAACATTATAAATCATATTAAAATCCCCTCCCATAATTATTGGGTTACCATTACCATTTATTGTATCCAAACTATTATCAATACTATTCAAAAACTCAATCTGCTCCATTGATTTCCCTCTTACTGGAAAATACGCGTTTATTAATATTAATCTTAATCCCTGAATAATACAGTCTAAAATAATAAATCTCCCTGCATTATCATTGCGCACTTGAAGAACCTGGATATCTAATTTAGAATCTATCAATACCGCCACCCCTCTACTGTGATTTGTCCCATGGCTATAATAAATTGTTCCATCCCACAAAGAACCCCATACATCTTCAACATCATTAGTGCTGTAAGTCTCCTGCAAAAAAGCTACTTCTACTCGTTTATCTCGTAACCAAGATAAAATACATCTATCGATTCGGACATCTATCGATTCTGATTTACCTACTCCTTATAATATTACGCTCTCAATTCTCAAGATGATACACTTCTGGGGACACTTGATTCCCCGAGGAACGGGAAGGAGAAGGGGGTCGGGAGGGGATATAAAGAAGTTTTAAATATCGTATAATCTGAGGAAGTGTCGGATTTGCAAGGGGGAAATTGAATAACGTAACATTTCGGGGCGCGCAATAATGTTTGATTAAAGTGGTCCATAATCTTGATAAGATTTTTTCCAAAAAGTGAAATTTGAAACTTGAATCATGCACCGATATCATCGCAATGTTCTTCTGAACGATGTGTGAACGCTTTATAGAGGAAGACCGCTGTTTACCTAGTGATAACATTAAAATTCATGTCAAATTGTATCATGTATCATGTATGATTTTGAGTACAGTCGAATAGCGTTCCGGAATGTTTTTTGTTAATTCAATTGTACACAAATATATATCCATAATTAGCAGATTAGGGAGACATTTTAAAATTTAAAACACACTCCATTCTTCTGTTACCGAACAAGAAGGTATACAAAAGAAATACGAACGTTCCTCTTTTCAAAAATGTTCAAAAGAGGTTTTTAGATAGTTGTTGATTATCTCTCTATCTAATCACTATTTCAACAAAACATCACATGCACAATATTTTATTTAAAATGGTTTAAACAAATGCATTTTTTGAAAGCGCCCTCTTTAGTTTAAACAGCTCTTTTTTAATGATAACATGCTTTTTACTTACCGTAGTCGTTTGTAATTTTTGTATTCCTTTTGAGCATGGTGGAGTTATAACTATTAGTTTGTAATATAATGGTGCAGGTTTTTGTTACTAAAATTCAGTTTGACTAAATCTTTACTCTCTCTATACCAGAACTCAACTATCCCTTTAAAGTGAAATGAAACGCAGAAGGAGTGACGTGCAAGGACACTTGACAAGAGACAATTATTTGAAGGTGATCTTCAAGACTTCGCTCAAACATGTCAAAGATGGCAACGTACTTCTGCCCAATCAGATCAGAGAGATGACGCCCTCCCCGGGAGAAATAACAGAACAATGGTTCCTTGTTACATGTTCCATATTGATACACATCAAACCATGGACCAAATAGAAGGCCCAAGGGTTCTTATCAATATGAGCAGGTGGTCTCAATAGACAGGTAAAATACTTTCTGTGGAAAAAAAAAACAATAGTGGACTGTATAGGTGGTAGTTCAGTTTTGATATAGAGGGCGCTGCACGAAATAATTTTGTTGTGAGTGTAAAATTTGCAGGAGCATACAATTTTAATGGGGCTCAGATTTATTGGATGATTTTTTGTTCATTTAAAAAATGCTTACACTTTTTCAAAAATTGTCAAAAGAGGTTTGTAAATAGGTTTTAAGGATCTCTCTATTTAATCATTATTTCAACAAAACATCACATGCATAATTTTGTATGAAAAATGGTTCAAACCAATGCTTTTTTAGAGAGCGCCCTCTTGCGTTTAAATGGCTGTTTTGAATGATAACAGGCTTTTTACTTGGTCGTTCGTACTTATCTATACCTTTCGAGTACGGTGGAGTTATAACTATTAGTTTGTAATGCTATTTTGTAGGTTTTGGTTTAATACTAAAGCTCAGCCTTACCAAAACTGTACTACCCCTATACGTTGGACTGCATAATATAAGGGGCCAGATTAATTCTTCCAATTCCACGGTGGGACCCAGTGGCGGATCTAGGGGGGGGGGGGGGGGGTTTTAGGGGGTTTTAACCCCCCCCCCCCCCTTTGGGCTGCCAAGTGAAAATGTATCAGTGAAAAAAGTGAAGAAAAAAAAGTGGAAAAAATCACTTACGGGGGTTCAAAATAGCAAAAAGAATTCGCCGCTTCGCGGCTCATGGACGATGCTCCGCATCGTCATTGGGTCAAACCCCCCCTTAGCAAAAAGCTAGATCGTCATTGGGTCAACCCCCCCCCCCCCACCCCCCCCCCCCCCCCCCTTAGAAAAAAGCTAGATCCGCCCCTGGGACCTCATCCCAACCCTCAATGCACCCGTTTTGAAAAAATGAACCAAGAAACACAAAAATATTTGTTTCTGGCATACGTGCTCCTCAATGTAAAAGAAATATCATTATTCCCTCTCGCATCATCCGTAGCTGTCGACTGTTTTGATTGACTCGGAGTTTGGCTGTTGTTTCCACTGTCACGCCACGAACTTGTGTGCACGCATTACCGTTCATTGTGAACGTGTGTGCACGCATTACCGTTCATTGTGAACGTGTGTGCACGCACTACCGTTCATTGTGAACGTGTGTGCACGCACTACCGTTCATTGTGAACGTGTGTGCACGCACAACCGTTCATTGTGAACGTGTGTGCACGCATTACCGTTCATTGTGTTCATGCATGGATTATCTCTCCATGTATAATCCATGGCTCATGGTATATCATATTATGACTACCCTGGATGATTATGTCCTTCTTGATGATTAGTCATAATTTCGTCATTCTTTTTCTTTAGAATCCTTTATTTCTTTTGATTATATTAGTCATAATTTCGTTAATCCTTAATTTATGTTGATTATTAGTCATAATTTCGTTATTCTTTTTGTTTAGAACCCTTTTATTTTCTTTGATTAATAGTCAAAATGTCGTTATTCTTTTTCTATAGAATCCTATATTTCTTTTGATTGATAGTCATAATTTCGTAATTATGTTCTTTGTAATATTTTCATTCTTCTAAATTCATATTTCGTTTTTCGATAATTGATTAGCTATCCGCAGAGTAAATGTGTTTATCTTTATATTCATTTATCATGTATCCTTTATCATTATCATTACATTTAAAATCAAACGAAACAGATAGAAGCAACCTTGATCGGACGAAATCCAAATTTACTTCAACGATTTGAAACTAGATCATTCTTGGAGAATAACAGTTATCAAATATGATCTTAAAAATGCAAACAGGCGTGTGTTTGATTCCTGACAATGAACAATAATTAGATACTCTGACTTTCAATCTTAATTAATTTTGTATTGACCGTTTATTATCAGTTTTGTTATCAATGTGTTTATTTGGAGCTCAAATTGTGATGTATAATAGACGATAATATGAAAATGACAAGTAATAATCACTGCAGTATTACATGTTTATTATCCGCTTGGATAATAATAATGATAAATATATTCTCGATTTATATAGCGCCTATCACCGGATCACGATTGATAATCATCTCTAAGCGCTTTACAATTATATTATATATTATTATATTACAATGCATGGCAATAGAAGGACCGCAACAACACGTGAAAGACACGTTGATATTTTCCAATAAACAGCACTTATATGCGGTAACTGAAAATGTATAACCAGGGTAATATAATAATGATTAAAATATTCGATTGTAATTCCAAAGAGGAAGGGGATTCAGAATAAGGGTTCAGGATTCGGCCCTTGACCACCCCACATCAGATTTAGATCGTTATCACTGCTTTGGTCCTTTGGAAATCGGGATAATTCAGAAATCCCCTCAAAGCACCGCCTAAATGAATCGTACATATTATACTATTTAGGACAGTGACCGCATAAGCCGTTTTGTTTACATCTTTTCTTTTTACTGTTTTTTTTTTTCTTTCTTCTGATAGGTCGCACAATCAAGGTTCTGTAAATCGCATGAGCCAGCGTTCCTGCCGAGTAGTCGGAAGGCGTCATGTGTAGTTAAAGGGGCCCTGCAACCCAAAAGCATGTTGACCTCTGTTCATCTGTATTAGTGTACACATTCAATATTTGTAAACGGTTTGACCCAAATATGTTTTGTATATTTTTAAACATTTTATCATTTATTTGTCTTCATGTTGCTAAGCCCCACCTCCTAAAAAACCCTCCAGAGCAAATTCTATTATTGACCTGCAGTGACATCATTTGTCAATCACTGGTTAGCTACCATGAGATTAACAAAAGATGAAAGTACAAAAGAACATCCACACAAAAGCATGCCCTGCATACCTCCATGCAATAGCTTTGACAGTGCTTTTCTTCTGACATAGCAACAGCTATTGTAATTGAAGTTGTGTGAGTTGGTATTCTACTCAACCGTGTGATGCTATTGTGATTAGGCTAATCACGATAGCATGGTAGCTGACCAGTGATTGACAAATGATGTCACTGCAGGTCAACAATAGAATTTGCTCTGGAGGGTTTTTTAGGAGGTGGGGCTTAGCAACATGAAGACAAATAAATGATAAAATGTTTAAAAATATACAAAACATATTTGGGTCAAACCGTTTACAAATATTGAATGTGAACACTAATACAGATGAACAGAGGTCAACATGCATTTGGGTTGCAGGTCCCCTTTAATATTGTTTGTAAGTTGGTACAGTTGGATACACAAAGTACTGTCTATAAGGTTGCTCAGTCCATTGTCCCTAAAGCCTTCGGTTCTCGGAATTGGGTCTAATATTATACAATGACCTCTTCACTGTTAATGTCCTCCTTTGGCAAGCCTAAATTCTGAAGTTGCGCGAAAAGAACATTATTTTAGCCTAAGAAAATTAGGACTTGAAAATACCCTTTCGAGGAATTAATGACATTTTAGATCAATAATAAATGGTCGTTACGACCTACTATTTCCCTACCATTTCTCCCTTGTCTATCCTTTTCATATTAGCCTGAAGAACTATATCCCTCCATTTTGTTCTCCCTGTCTTGCTCCAACATTTTGTGTGACATCCTTAAAGGGATCTAGTAACTTTGTTGACATGTGCAAAAAGTAATGAATGGTTGATGCAATGTATATTGTTGTTATCTCATATGTCCACAGGGTATTGTGTGAAAATTTCAAGTCAAATGGACATTGTATGGCCAAGTAATGAGCAAAAATGCAAAGTGATATTCAGTAACTCACTGCACTCACTTTGTACACGGAAGAAAAACTCGCCCGGAGTTTTTCTTATCTGAATACTTCAATCATACATATCTTTGTAACGAAAGGGAAATTTGAAAAAGTGAAACCTGTCCCATGATTTTATTGTTAATACGAATACAACAAGGTATAAGGGAACCGCTAGAATAAACATTTTATTTTGAGGATTTGGACAATGTTACGAAGTCCCTTTAAATGTATTTCGGATTCGTAAATCAGACACGCGGTGCCATCTTTCGAACGCCTAGCGCACGGTGAGTAATCGGCTCAGTGTTTAATGTAGTGCGTATACAAACGTTCTACAACGGCAGTGTTGAAGTCATATACTTCTGATACAAACTAGCTAAGTTTAAAAGGGCTAACCGCGGTATTGTTGTTGTTGTTGTTGTTGTTGTTGTTGATAATTGTATGGCACTCAGTCACACTTGACTAATGTTGCCAATTTAAATTCTCTTTAGTTTTCTTCCCTTTTTTATTAATCTGTGAAGTATTCTTCTGCAAAGTATAATTCTGTAAAGCATAGGAGTGCCCTACATACCCCTACGCATTTCAAAAGTTCGTTCTCGTGCATTTGAAGTTAGCCAACTTACGGATAATACCTAGTCATGCAACAATGCGTAGTAGCTTATTAGTTCCGCCTTCTTACATGATTACAAACTAACTAGTTGTTGTAATTCGTAATAGACGGATAAATATCGGATAAATTGGGGAGCAGACAATTGGAATGATTATCCATGCATTAATGTCTTAATTTGTAGAAACCTTTTTTCCGTCTTATGAAGATAAAGTCTGTAAACGAAGTTGATGAACCTATAAGTCTTTTTTTGCAGATTGCAAACAACTGAAATAAATATTCAAGTAAATTTGTATGCATTATATAGTCGTGTTGCATTACTAATATCATGATTGTTGTTTATGACAGTATTTATTAACAGTATTATAGTATTAGTATTATCATTATCATTAGAATCATAATTATTATTATTATTTTTATTATCATCACTTGCATTACTATTGGGTGTCTAAGAGTATTATACGGTATAGCTTTTTAGTAGAGATAACACGCATGACAGTGGCGGCAAGTGCACCCCCCCCCCCCCCCCCCCCCCCCCCTCTCTCTCTCTCTCCACCCTTGGCCCATCCCATCCTTATTTCGATTGTCTAAGACTTATGCTAAAGCTTGCTGTAGCTTTAAATAAGCTTTAGTTCTTGGATTCTAGTCAGGGATGTTCCACTTCAAAGATTTACAAATAAACACAAAACGTTACTTTTTAATCCTAAGCAAAGCATCGAAGACCCATAACTGTATATCGGCTAGACATCAAGGACCCTTAATTAGGCTACGAAACAAACTTAAAGGGATCTAGTAACTTTGTTGAGATGTGCAAAAACTGATGAATGGTTGATGCAATGTATACTGTTGTTATCTCATATGTCCTCAGGGTATTGTGTGAAAATTTCAGGTCAAATGGACAATGTATGGCCAAGTAATGAGCGAAAATGCAAAGTGATATTGGGTGATATTCACCAACTCACTGCATTCACTTTGTACAGGGATGAAAATCTCGCCCGGAGATTTTCTTATCTAAATACTTCAATCATACATATCTTTGTAATGAAAGGGAAATTTGAAAAACCGAAAGCTGTCCCATGATTTTATTGTTAATACGAATACAACAAGGTATACAGGAACCGCTAGAATTACAATTTTATTTTGAGGATTTGGACAATGTTACTAAGTCCCTTTAAGGGATTATTTTATGTACACCACATTTAAGGGAGTCTATATTAAATATTATTTGTATAGACATGAGGTACGCCATGATAATAATTATACATAAAGGTAGTTACTAGAGCAGCTTTGACTGAATAGCTGTTTACGTTCTCAACCATCTTTATTCTACTTAACACCGAACTACCAAATACAGCAAAAACTTAAATTACAATACAGCTAGAGCATCAGATTTTCTATGAAAATATAGTGTGGAATGATACAGTTTTTTATTAACAAAAATAACGCAACAAATATATATGTGATATGAAGTTTATTGACGGGCATGGTATATAAGCATTGCATGAGGCACTCTTTATTCTGTCTTTACTCGGTTTGAATTGTTTTTATTTTCTTTATTAAATCTAAAATTGAACAATTTGCGAACTAAAAAGGATATTTGTCATTCTAACGGTGCCGAGAACATGTTCTTTGGTAGTCATCCGCTGACATATCCACTATCATAACTAAATATTTGCGATTATATGTCATCTTGTCCTCGAATTAACGCAATTATATGTTTGATTGTTTCCCGTATTATCACGAAATCACAAACATGTACGTAATATTTACTCATTGCATTAAGGTTATAATTAAGTCGTTAATTACGACATAGTGTCTACCTACGATACTTTATAGGAGCCGTATTTTGTTTCTGTGTCTTTCCTTATATTATTTGTTTTTTTCTGCGGCGTCGTTTTGGTTTAAGGAACTTTATTATCTGTTCTTATAAACAATGTACTTAGAGCAGGAATCGTACGTACGCCTACTGTCATTCATGCTACGATATCATGACTGGCACACACTGAAATACAATGATGAAATCACAATATATGTTCGTAGAATTCCGTTATTAAAATAATGTTTATGCATTCGGAGTTTACAAGCGTTATATCAACAAGAATAGCAACGTTGCGCCCCTCGGGAAAATCATCCAATATTTGTGGTGGTGGTGGTGGTTGTGGTGGTGCACAGGTGGTGATGGTGGTGGTTGTGATGGTGGTGGTGGTGGTAGTTGTGGTGGTCGCCGCAGTGGTTGTGATGATAATGAATATGATAGTGAAGATGATGTTGATGGAGGTGATTATGATCATGATGACGATGATGATGATAATGATAATGATGATGACAACGACGATGATGACGATGATGCCGATAATGATGATGATGATGATGATGATGATGATGATGACGACGATGCCGATGATACCGATAATGATGACGATGATGACGATGATGGTGATGATGATGATGATGATGATGATGATGATGATGATGATGATGATGATTAACCAGCTTGTTCCGTAATAATATTTCAAAGGTGCATTATATACTATGAATATAAGTGTCAATCACGGTGTTGATATCCCGATCGACAAGATATGAGTGGCACTCGATCGTATCTCGCTATGTTTGTTTTGTGTAGTCATATTATGTTTGTCCACTGTGAGGATTTGTTATATACTATTTACACACCAGTCACAGACATGATAGAAGAACCACTCAATGTAAAAGCAGTTCAACAATTACAACTGTACTGTCACGAATTTTGGAACACGAGGTTCAGAGCATAACAATTTAAAATGCATATGAGGGATAAAGATAAAAAATGACTCATCTTTTTTTTTCTTTTTTTTTCAAATGGTATTATTGTTGAAATAAAAGAAGAACGGTATTCGTGCAACAGACGTCCGTTTCCTGGCAAAAAAATGTCCTTACACATAGGTCCGTACTACGGCATTGTGAATGGTAAATGGTTGAATGAAAGACTGGTTTATCGTGGTAGTATCATAAGCACCAAAACAGCAGATGCGTTGAGCGCGGAACCAATCGTCTGGTATGTGAAAAATGAACCGTTCATATCTATAATGCAATTCACACCCCCCCCCCCCTTTTTTTTTGTGTGTGTTAGGGAACAGTTTTCATATCGGGCATCCATCCATTTTACCCCCCCCCCCCCCCCCTCCTCCCTGCTACAAAGTTGTGTTCCCTTTGCCTCAATATTTTTTCCCCTCCTCTACCCATTTGCTTTCATATTTGCCACCCCCCCCCCCCCCCCCCCCCCCCGCCCGCCCGCCTTTTCTACAAATTATTATCAAACTATTTTTGTGTTTTCCTGACTTTCACCTTTGGTCTCCGAGTGTGTATACTCTGTTATTGACTGGGCCGTATACTGCCTACACCACTTTGATTTATGAATGAAAGAACATAATGCAGCGCATTTGACTGACGGGATATGCATAGGCCACACAACAAGAACTTATAGGAAGCATCGCATTTGTCAATGAATCACCTTTCCTAAAATGCTAGACATGATAACCATAAAATGATATGAAATATGATTTCAGGGACTGCCCGAATTCCTTCATGCCCCAGTTGTGTTTTCCTTTGCCAACCCCTGCCTTCATCCCGGGCTTACGTTACCATGGTTATGATGGAACCAAAGTGGAATAGAGACACGTGACATGTTACCATCATGAAACCCTTTAATATAAAGTCGCCAAACGTATAAAGCTTATGATCTCACAATGTTGATAGATAATGGTTTCAAAACTACATGCGGCAAGCGCCGATCGATGAAGCATTACGTTTGTCAGTACGTCAATTCGTCTGAGTGCAATCCATGATAATAACTAATGTATGAAATATGGTTTCAGGGACTGCCCGAATTCCATCACGTTCCAGTCATGATAGTTTCTTTTCCTTCCCCCTGGCCATTCCTCCCGAGCTATTTGAGGACCGAAGTAATGACGTGAAATTATTTTGCTAGAACAGTACATAATACTAAACAACTTGTTTTATATTCAGGCTTTGGTAGTACATGTACGTGGGTTGGAGCTGGACGACTCCCTTCTTACTCTTAGCAACTGCGTGCATGAGTCCAACATTTTTGGCTTGCCTGACATTGTTTAGAAGTATATATTACTCATAGTAATGAATAACTGTGAATCACACTTTGGTTATCTATGATCTCCTGTTTGGACGGGATGAACCAACACAAAAAGTTGAGAAAATTGGTAAAATGTACATTTTAAAATGTCGTTGCTTTATTTTTGACGTTTTTTTGTCTATAAGGTTGTTGCTACCGAAGTATAACAAGTTTTACATCACCGGAAGATATTATTTTGAAAATGTAATTTATTGCGACTATATTGAGATTTCGTGATAACAGGCCACAGTAATAGTTCAAAACTACGTGATAAATATCTTGTGCGTACAAAACACAACCAAACAAAAACACCAAAAGCTTTCTATGTTCTTGTCAGGAAATGATTTTTTTCTTTGAAATCATATTCGTAATGTATGTTGTCCGGTTTTATTTGTAGTTTTTGCTACGTGTTAACATACATGAAACATGTGCTTAATTTCTTTGAGAAAGCAAGTTTCTCTGGTACCATCTTGTCCTAAATCAAACTTTAGATGAGATTCAACTTCTTTTCAGTTGATTTTATCATAATTCGTTATGCCTTACTGTTTTATTTTCTTCTTTTTAATCACTCTTTGTTTATCAAGTTTCTCTTCTCTTTCTCCTCTAACGTATATAAACACCAGATAATTGAACGTTTGAGTTGGAAAGGGTTGGGACTTGGGATACATAACCTTTAGCATCACTGACTGGGACAGAAATAGTTGACCCCTTTGTCTCACATTTTACATGTTTTATTCGCCAATCATGTGCCAATGTTTTCCTTGCATTTACTTTGTGATGTAATCAAAATATATCTCATTACATTCGAATGGTAATTGGGAATGACAGGTTCGAATTGGTTTATATCGAATGACATCTATACGGAGTATTTGGGTGGAATAACCGACCAACTTCCAAGCATAATTCAAGGTGTTCAAAGAATAATATCTACCCACTGCGTAGGTCCAAATCAATTGAGCATTACTATTGAGTTGTTTTTTCCACGAACTGAATATATTTTGCAGTAAGGGTATATATTCTATTACACAGTATCACCTAGCCAGAAGATATTACCTATATTTCATGAGTTATGGATGATGGTATCATCATTGCCATGCCTGTAAGTTTGCGGTAGACACATGGTAGAGTATTTTTGATAACCTTGGGCCCAAAACGTTTTACGAGTTAACCGTGCGCGAATAAAGTTTGTTGCAGTGCAACAAATGACACCTCATCTTTCATCCGCGATGCATCCCATTCAATTGAAAGGTAATAATGTACCACTACATACCATCCATAACATGAAGGCATCCCCGAATCAACAAACGGACACCAGTGGCGTAGCAATAAACAACGAAGGCATTATTGACGGGGGCAAGTCTTTCCGTATAGGAGGCCAGGGCGGCGCATATTCAACATAAATATGGTTTTATCATGTGTTGCTTTATTTATTTTCCCAACAGGAGTCAGTAAGGTATAGGTGACCAACATTTCATCCGAAAAGGGAGGTATACCCCCCCCCCCCCCCAATCCCGATTCCGCCAATGACAGACGTCGTAATCGTCCAACCGTTCATGTCCCTGACTCCTACACCGTCACGGCCTCACCAATCCACCCACCACATCATCCGCTTGCATCATCATCATCATCATCATCATTATAATCATTACCTTATTCCCGACTTGAAAGTTCACTGTAATACTTCCCGCGCGCGCACCGAAGAGCGTGTTGTTGTGTGTCGAGGTTCCCTCCTTCCGATTACGTCACTGGAAGGCATCGTCCAAACTTCCCTGTCCTTAACCCCCCCCCCCCCCCCCTAACCCCTCCCCCCTTACGCATTTATCCGTTTGTATCATCATCAGCAGCAGCAGCATTATCATCATCAGCAGCATTATCATCAACATCATCATCTTCATCATCATTATCATCATCATCATCATCATCATCATCATCATCATCACCATCATCACCATCATCACCATCATCATCATCATCATCATCATCATCATCACCATCATCATCATCATCATCATCATCATCATCATCATCATCATCATCGTGATTATTAGTTTAGACTTGTGAAGTTGTGATATCGTAGTAATACCTTCCCGCGCGCTTTTTTTCGTAAGTCGAAGTACACGCCCCCCCCCCCCCCCCCTCCCTCCCGATTATGACCGTCCAAATATTCCTGTCCCCGACTTCTCCGCCCTCAAGCCTACATCCAACGCATTATCCGTTTGCATCATCATCATCATCACCATCAGGGTCATATCATTAGTTTGTTCCCGAATTGTGATTTCACGGTATAATACCTTCCCGCGTGCGCGCCAAAAAGTGGTTTTGTCGTCTGTTGAAGTTCTTCGATGACTCGCAAGGTCAAACGGATTTGCACGATCTAAACAGATACTAGCCGCGCATACCACAAATAAATACCATTCGAACACCTACATGTATATGTACAGTCATGTACCCAGTGGACACGATAGCACATCGATTCACGCTATGGGACCCTAATGATTAAACCAAGTTATACTTTTATTATCGCGTTTATGATGGGATAGAGTTCATGATAATCTAGGTGGAATTCCCATATACCCAACTCTCTCACCTCTCTGGTGAGAAGCCGACTTCCAAGTAAAGAGTCCCTCCCACCTCTATATGATCCAAGTAGATAATGTTTGCCAACGCAGGAAAATAATTTCCCAGGGAGTCGTTGGAGCACCGTGCATTGAACTTTCCTATGTAACATGCATGAACTGACATCAACCCCGTAGGCTAACATCCACAAGTAAATGAATGCGTCGATTATATTATTAAAGACAACATTTAATCATGAGCGTGATCATGAGTCATAAAATCCATAAGTCTGTACTGTATTATATTATTCAATGAAAGTTCGGTTTGCTCGGTAAACATACACACATGCATAGTCATCTCTTCATAGGTACATGTAGCATTTGATAAATTTAAAAAAAGTTAACGTACGGCATTCGTACAACATAGATTGTGATATTTTAAAGAGCCAGACACAGTATCAGCAGAACTACGTATACTGTCAAAACAGTAACGTAACTGTCTATTAACCCATACACTGCACGAACCTGATGTGTATACATGCATGAAATAATAATAATGGAGATACCTGTATAGTAGGGAAGGGGTTAATTCAACATGTTGACTTACCCGTCGGCTGAGTCAGAGGGTACCCATGGTTGGAGATCACGTGATCCCAGGTCGTGCTGCCGACAAACGCCGAGGGCAGGACCGCCAGCAGGAGGATGAAGACGTAGAAGTAAATCCACTTCAACGGCGAGCTCGTGATCGTCAACGAACCACGAACCGATGATGAGCTCGATAATCCGCCCGAGCTCGAATCTGAGCTCGAGATCGTGTATGAGTGAGATGGAGACATTCCAAACGATCCGCGCATCATCTTCGTATTTCCGATCCCTGTCCCGGTCCGGATCCTCTTGCCGTTAATCCCGATCGTGTTCCCGTCAATCTCGATCCTGTTCCCGCCGCTAATTCCAATATTATTCCCGCGAGTTCCGTACCTGTCCGCGCGAGTCCCGATCCCGATCGTGGTTCTAGATGGAACGCGTCGCGTCGAGACGAGGTCTGGGCTGGACCGTACGCAACTCGTACAGTGGTGAGCTGGTAACGATGCGGGACTAGGCCTGGACCTACTCAAGGACCTGGAACGACTGTAAAGCGTGCAGAGTACACTAGTAGTAGTCCCAGTCGCTAATACCGGAGCATTACTCTTTTCAACACGTTTTCTGTCGCACATGGCCACGGACGGACGGTTCAAGTTCGCTGGAGTATTGGAGATTATCTATCTATCCCATCAAAAGGGCTTAGTTACCGCAGGTAAACAAGTTGGTACTAAAGCAAACCCTCCTGGTGATAAACAGACGCACGGGCGACTGCCGGCCAGTTAATGAATCATCATCTGAATTAAACCAATTGACTTCGTAGACAATAATTATGACTTTGGTAAAACGCACGTTTCCATGTAGTTCAAAGCTCAAGATATCTACAGCCCAAAACTCAACGGGTTAATAATGATATTGTTTGAATGAGCAGAGTGGGGAGTCCGTTCAAGTCTTCAAATCACCCTCTTGAACAGTCCGAAACCTCAACGCAGATCGATGGTTAATAACCATGCACTAGGCTTAGGTACACCTGCTGGGGTACGATTGTGCCACGCATAGATATAGGGCTAGTGAACAGAAGCTGACTGCTCTTGAAGCGTTTGTTCTTCCCTGTTTGTTTACTGCCCTTAATGACCCCCTTGACAAGATAGACGAATTATCGCGGCGAGTCGGTTCAGAAGTGACATCGATTGACGTGTATACGAGGCACTTCAAATACTTTGCTCTCACATCGTTAGCTGCTACCTAGGCTATATAGGGTAACTAAGCATACCTGGTGGGTCAAATTGAGGAGAACTTTCTAGAGGGAAAGTCAGCACTTGTCACTTGAAAGTTCAAAACTTTTTTGATTTCGCAAGGAGGGAGGTCTGTTTTTCTCCCTCTCTCTCTCTCTGATGATCCCGTTTTCTTGCTTGTTGATTTTGTATGTTTCCTTGTCAGAAAAGGAAATGCAGTTTCTGAACCAAACGCCATAAATATCACGATTTACAATGCGATCATAAATCATCTCTTTACATATCTGGGGCTTCAACTGTCTGTTTTCGAGTTACAGATTGAGTACACAATTTTATTTTTTATTTTGTTCCTATATGTAGGAGGTTAGGCAAACATCTGCCTAGTCAGAAATAACCATCTCCGATTCTTAATGGAATTTTCTTTTATACATCTGACTTCCTTTATAATATAGCATTCCATCGACAGTCAGTGAATCCGGACGCAGTTTCAGTGGGAAAACAAAGACTGATTGTTTGTTTTTTTTGTCAAACAGATCTCTGCGATCGACGATGGAACAGGAACCGAATTAACATACTGCCATCAACGCTGAGGTACAGTGCAATATACCGTTGGAACTACGGGATCGTCAAGCTACGACGTCGATCGTACTGATCATCAAAGGCTGACGCGTGCATACCTCTGTTCGATCGACGCGTCGGCAACTTTACATCATACTCCGTTTGTCCAAATGAAAATAAAAGATCCTTTCCCACTTATCGTGAAGAGCAGATTGGAAAAAATTCGTTGAAAATAGTTCACAAAATCATTGCATGAACATGATAAATGAAACGCGGACTTTGACTAAGGACTACCTTATCGATTTAATTGCTACTTTATGAAATTCAAAAAGTACGTGATTCCAAATTAAAGTGGTTAACATACGAACGAATGAACAGAGCGGCGATCACTATAACTACACATAACACCTCATGAAGTTATAGCTATTCTAGGTGCCATGACCCGACAATCATTCTAGAAACGTCAACTCTTAGTGCGATGTGCATTTCATCTTCTTTTGCCGATTTAGCAACGGTGAGGCAAAATCAACAGTATGTTGGCCAACTTTGTTCTTTCTTTTGAAAGTACTTTCATGTTCATCACCAGTTAATCAAGACCCAAACCAACTGTTCTTTTCCGCCGGACAACTCCAATGACATACGTTTACGTTTAGTAAAACTTATATTACATGTAGTTATCATGTCGGTTCTGACATCTTTTAATTGTCTTAATTGATGCAATTTAGACAATTAATCCCCAACAGATGACCAATCGATTGGTCAATTGATGGGGGACATTGCAGATAATGACAGTGACACTGACCACAAGGATGGCCGTTGCATCATTGTTGAATCTACAAGCTGGACCGTCCAACTGCCAGACGTGTCAAGGACTTCGCTTTTAAAAAAGTAAAAATTGAAGGGATAGTGAATGTTTGGTTTAGAGGGCGCTTCGAAATAATTATTTTCCGTGGTTAGAAACTCTTGAGTATATAGTTCGCAAGAGCACTTACTTTTGAAACAAACAACGTTTGTTTGATCTAAATTCGTTCGGAAACGGTTAAAACATTTACAAACAGGGAAGTCATTCGAATAAATGTCGCAGGCGCTGACCTTTTCGCGATATCACCAATATAAAATTCAATATTTACAATCCTTATCAATATTTACAATCCTATAGTAAAGAAATTGGCAACAATAGTCTTTCTAGACTGATTGCCATTAAAGGGGTATTCCGGGCCTGAAAACCATTCGTTATTTGAATAAGCAGAATAAGAGGCATAATTGGTGAAAATTTGATCAAAATCGGACAAGAAACACGGGAGCTATATATACCTATTTGAACATCATGTAGTAATGAGCAATCGTTTCAAAATTGCCGCCATATGCAACATCATTGACGAGCAACTTT
>JBAMJV010000967.1:22500-172977 GCA_037951105.1 Echinarachnius parma | reverse complement strand
CGACTCAATCCCGCCACACAACCCGTCGGGGCCCCGTCCAATGATACATCCAGCCAATGTATAACAAGATCATGATGGTTTAGTACTCATGGAAAGTTATTCAGTTATCCCTCATAATATTTCATACGGTCCATAATTTGTTCCGCTTGTTTTAAATTAGATACAGTACACTATGTTCGGGTCCTTGCTAATAAAGTAGCTTCGCCGCGCCCCCCCCCCCCCTCCCGCGACTACAATTGCCTGCATGCCACATAACCTCGTGTCCCCTAAACGTTTCATATTCAAACTAAGTTCTCCCACGTATACATTTTTTCATATTCTTGTATATTCCCTTGAAGGGAATAGTAGCATTCTATACATGCATTGAATATTACATGAGCAGATCTCAGCCAATACTTAAAGTCATACCTGTAAAGTGTCCAAATCACGAAAATTACTTGGAGCTTCCTCGTTTCTCTTCTACCGTGTTGTTTAGCTTATGGTAAGAGAAGAATAAAATAGGGTTTGATTTTTCCAAATGTCCCTTTAGTATGAAGATAATTATCATTGAAAATCATTATTTCTAAAGCGTTAATCAACGCAATTGAAAAAAAGTACAAATGTTGTAGCTAAACGCGTCCGCATTGCAGCATGCGTGGGAACATTCCGGAGATTGAACTTTGAGCCGAGCGAGTGCAAATTCCATGAATTCTGCACTACGTGTTACATACACGGGTGCGAATATCTCAAACGGATCATTCATTACTGCGACAAATGTATGGCAGACCATCAGTATTCGGTGATAAAATATGAACTCAATATTCGTTTTTTTCACTAGGTAAACAGTGTTCGTTTTCTTTCAAACTTTCACAAATCTTTCAATTGTATTTTACAATGATATTGATATAGGATTGAAGTCTCAAATGTCATTTTGTGCAATATCTGACACTTTACAGGTATCACTTTAACATATTTCTATTGATTTTCGGTATTTAGACATTATTTTTCATGCTCTTTATGAAAATGAAGTTCAAATTTGAAAATTCTAAAAACAGATTTTTATGACGTCATGGCTTCTGTACTCTGTGGTCTTGCAAACACGATGCCAAACGGCAATATCGATCATTACCATACCATCCGCGTAATATAAATATTACTATTTTATCAAAACCTGCGTAGTTGCGCAACGTGTACAATTTAGAAGGGTTTCTCAACATATATCTTGCTTTTTAAACTCCGTTTTATATTCGTCAAACAAAGTTGCGGCGGTAAATCGTTAGTCAATGCTCGGCGTCTTAAACAGGCAGCCGGAATTGTGCAACCTCCATTTTATTCGATCTGGACGACGACCACGGGGCGGGGGTGACTCGGGAATGCCTCTACGTCCTCCGCAAAACGTATTCCCTTCGACGACGACAGTCGGGGAGTCGCAGAATTCTCTGGGGGAGGCGCGCCCGTGTGGGAGGCGATTCGGGGGGTTGAAGCTTACCGTATTAATATAATAGATTTTTAATACATAATTGCCTGTATACCCTTGCTTGTAAATCTGAAAAACAGAACACAATAAATGACAAATTTGTTTTGCCAATAGATCAATTTTAAATTATAAAGTGGACCCGTCAAACTATAAATTCCCGAGTGATTTACAATGTATACCTAACCAAAGAACGAAAGAACGCAGACAAAAATAACGAATATTAACCATGTTAACCCTCAATAGCCCGGGGGGGGGGGGGGGGGCTACCCCCCCCCCCCCCTCGACATTTTTCGCTATAAATTTTCAAAGGGACAGACCCTCTTTTGCAAGCCAAATTTCAAAAGTTGCGAGGTTATTGTCTTATATGAAAGAAAATGTCATTTAATAGCATGCCTGAAAAATTAGGGCTTGAAATCTCTTTTTCGTGGAGTTATAGACCTAAAACTAATAATCCGTCGTCCAACATTTAATTGTGCATTATACGTGTATTCACCCGGTGAGAAAGTTCGCACACGGATTTCACGGAGTACTACATCGCTATGCGTGACCCCTACGTGACCCGCGCTAGCTACGTGACCCGCGCATAAATAACAACGGCATAAGCGGATACTAAACAAAATAACCAAACCTCGCTTAAACTGACTACATGTAATTACATATTCTTCATTTTTTTAGATCTTTTTCAGTGACATACCTTTACAAATGTCGGCTTCACAATACCTATACCAGAATAAGTACAATATTGTTGTAATATTATGCTAAACCAGTTAAACTCCTTTATTGACCGATACATACAGACTGTCCCAGATAAAACGAAACCGGGCTTCATGGCAGAAATTTTCTGTCATAATGAATAATTTCCTTGATGATATATATATGTCTGGAAAGCTCTGTGTCTCTTCTTTCATTTGATGTACAACTTATGGCACATAATTCAAGCATGACTGAATTAGAACAATGGAAAGGGGTGTTACCAATATTCCATTTGCACGCATACATTTTAAGTTTGGGCGAGTTTTAAGGGTTGTAAACGTACTTATTTTTAAAAAGGACAAACTCCACATAAAAGTTCATATTTTTATCTTTTACATGACACCTCATGCTAAACAAATAAATGATTTATGCCAGAGAACGAGTACAATGAAAACATGACTGATTTCTGCCCAAATGAGTGAAAGTTGAGTACGAAGTCGCTCAGTTTTCCTGAATTAGCAGCTGACAATGGACTTTGAGTGAATTTACACAAACATGGGGATCAGGGAAAACATGGGAAACAGGCTAGATCAGGAAAGTTACTCATTTGGGCTGGAATCAAGCATGTTTTCATTGTACTCGTTCTCTGGCATAAATCATTTATTTTTTAATCATGAGGTGTCATATAAAAGATAAAATTATGAATTTGTATGCGGTATTTGTCCTTTTTCAAAATAAGTACGTTTACTACCCTTAAAACTCACACCAAAACCTCACCCAAACTTGCAATTTCTGCGTGCAAATAGAATCTTGGTAACACCACTTTCCATCGTTCTAATTCAGTCATGCGTGAACTATGTGCCATAAGTTATATATCAAATGAAAGAAGAGACACAGAGCTTTTCAGACATATATATATCATCAAGGAAATTATTCATTATAACATGAAATTTCTGCCATGAAACCCGGTTTCGTTTTTTTCTGGGACAGTCTGTATAGTTTGATGGACGGACGCATTCGTTTTTCATTCGTAGAATCCAAATTACAGGGCTGTTCGATCTGATTTTGTATTTGTGTGTTACATTCATCCCCATCCGTCAACTGGAAACTGTTCAGACGTTTTGTAAAATAGGAACTGTCCCTTTAACGCGAAAAAATGTTGCGCTGAAATTTCATGACTTTTCTCTTTTGGGTCTTGCGCATCTTTTGAAATATTTTTTTTTCAAAATCGGACCTACCGTTACGAAGTCACGTGACCTTTTGTCTATACATGTCAGCCCGAAAATCGCTAAATTTCGTGATTTGTGTACAAAACATGTTGCCTCAGGACTCCGGTTTTGTCAATCAACTGCCAGTCAGAGGTCATTCGATGCCGATTCAACATGTCGAATCGGATCCGACTGAGCGAAACTGACTCTAGCCTGACTGAAAACCAGTTAGATCGGGTCGAGTCGGCTCTGTCTGCGCCGGGCTTTAGAGATACATTGAGTTTGGTCGACTCACTCAGTCGAAGTTACTTCATTGTGTAGTCTAACTGTAATCTTCGTTCCAGAGTACATACCTCAATGTCGATGGTCCCAATAATACATTCAATTGGTGTGGAACATAGTTTTTATTTTGTTGGCCCTACAGTGTGGAATAGTTTGCCAGTTGAATTGAGGTTGTCTCTCACAGTAGACATATTTAAAAGAAAACTTGAAGACATAATTGTATCGTAGTCTTGTAGAGGATGCACAGCGAATCGAACATTTGTATTTATTGGAAATGCGCTATATATAAATTAATTATTAGGAATTCATTATTATTCACTCAGTTTTGTATCCAATACTATAACATACAGAAAGATGACGAAGGAGCATCCGATAGACCGCTGTGGTCCCCTCTCTTACATATGGCTTACATGGATGTCACCCCTGTTCCGCCTCGCCAATAAAAGACGTCTGAGGGCGTCTGATCTCTGGACCTTATCCGAGTATGAAAAGGGGGAAAACAATGCAAACAGGTATGTCAAGTTCGCTCTTTAAATAATATTTTATACCAGGGATATATTTATTATACAGACTTAACTCAATGCTCTGTTTGACGGATCTGATATTAAAACAGCTCTCAGTTGCGACCAGTCGGATTCAGTCAATACACTAGAGTAGTTATAGTAGTAGTAGTAGTAGTAGTAGTAGTAGTAGTAGTAGTAGTAGTAGTAGTAGTAGTAGTAGTAGTTATAGTAGTAGTAGTAGTAGTAGTAGTAGTAGTAGTAGAAGTAGTAGTAGTAGTAGTAGTAGTAGTAGTAGTATTAGTAGTAGTAGTAGTAGCTGTAGTAATAGTAATAGTAGTAGTAGTAGTAGTTTTAGTAGTAGTAGTAGTAGTAGTAGTAATAGTAGTAGTAGTAGTAGTAGTAGTAGTAGTAGTAGTAGTAGTAGTAGTAGTAGTAGTAGTAGTAGTAGTAGTAGTAGTAATAGTAGTAGTACATCATGTAGTTGTAGTAGTAGTAGTGGTATGTGGTAGTAGTAGTATTAGTACATGTAGTAGTAGAAGGAGGAAACATTCTAACTCCGGACTAGCCCCCAATTTTGTTACGGATACATTTAGTTATTCAATCGTTGGATAATACGAACATTGATAATCATAATAATGAGAAGACGTATATAAGAAAGAGAGCAGGGAGATAATTTAAAATGTAGGAACATGGTTTAATAATGCTAATAATTGACACAATGCAAATAATGATCATGATAGCTAATCATTATGATAATGATAACGAAGCTGAGGAGAAAGAGAGCAGAATTATTTACGATACGGATTGATATACAGCATGTTATGACCAGGGTGGCGCGAGCGTGGTGTTCGTGTTACCGGTGTCAATCAATAATAAGTATTAATTTATCAAGGCCTCCATGCCTCCTTGTCAACCAACTTGAATGCTAGTGCACTTTGACCGCATGTGAAGGTGGATATTGCGTAATATAAATATACAATATTATATATACCTTGTCATAATTATTTTCTCCGATGTTTGCCAGTTTGGAGCAGTACTGGCAGGAGGAGCTCACGAAGAAAGGGGTGCAAGACGCGTCCCTCGGAAAGGCGGTGTTTCGATTCGCGTTCTCAAGACTGTTAGTTGCTGTCACAGCCAACATGATCGGGTTGATCGCAACCTTCCTAGTTTCGGTAACTATTCGTAACAGTCACATGTATCAGGCAATAGGACAGAGCCGTCGTATGTCCCCGCCATGTATGTTGACCACATATTATAATGTAAACTTACATTTACGTTATATGCCATTTGTTATGATAGGAATCAAACATATTCCAAAGCTTAGGCGTGTTTTGTTTTCGATTTGTAAGAATTTTGATATCAAGAAAATGCAATTTCAAATCCAATATTAAATATTGATGATTTTTTACTAAATTAAAAAAGGCTTGACGTTTTGTGCGTAATATTACCCCAAAATCTAAATATAATATCGTATAGCCTTTTTGATTGTGTAATTTGTCCTGATATGTTTATTCCTAGATGGCTATGTAGCATATTAATGTAAGATATCGTTTATTCAATGTTTATGGAAAGTGGATTTAGCGCCTTTTTGAACTAAGTTCAGCAGCTGCGCTATATTGATGCTCGTAAGTATTAATTATAATTTACGTTAACCGTGTATTGAATCATGCAGTCCATCCTCGTCTTCCGTTTGCTGGCGTACATCGAAGACGAGAGCGACCAGCGACTGTGGTATGGCCTCGTGCTCGCCTTCACTACCACCGTCCTGTGCCTCCTCCGTGTCAACATGGATGTCGTCTACTTCGTGTACGGGTGCCGCACGGCCACCCGTGTCCGCAGCGGCATCCTCACACTCACCTTCCGTCGTCTCGCGCATCTCCGTAGCGTCAAAACCCACGGTGCTGCAGAGGTGAGAGTTAGTGTACAACGTCGTATACTAATTGCCTACTTTTTGTCGAGCCCACCGTAGGTGGAGGGGAGACTAAGGGATCCAAATTTCTTCCGTCCGTCCGTCCGTCCGTCGGTCCGATGTCGGTCCGTCCGTCAGTGACGCTTACACAGATTTGAATAACTTTCAAACCTTACATCTGTTTGTAACAAACTTGATTGGTAGATGCTCTATACCGGCCTCCATGATATGCTGGGGTCAAATGTCACATAAGTAGGTCAAAGGTCAAATGAGGGTCAATGTGAAGTGTTTTGGGGTAAGAGTCTATTAGGGTTGATAACTTTCCAACCCTGTATCTGTTTGTAACCAAACTTGATTGGTAGATGCCCTACATTGTCCTCCATGACATGCTGGGGTCAAAGGTCAAATAAGGTCGAATTTGAAAGTTTACCTTCAAGACTCTATAATGGTTGATAACTTTCCAACCCTGCATCTGTTTGTAACCAAACTCCGAATGTATACCGAAGAATGGGATTTAAAATCTCTGGTCCATGTCAGATTAGTGATTAATAATTCGCCTGCAGCTCCTTGTTCGTAGCGTCAAAACCCACGGTATACCGCAGAGGTGAGAATTATTGTACAACGTTGTATAATTTAATAATGCCGAAATATAAATTACAATATGATGTAAATGTATATTTATTCAAGTATATCCTATTATTCAAATTATTCCAAATGTAACGAAGAAGAAGGAATTCAAACTCTGGTCCATGTCAGATTAAGAAATTTATTCAGGATGGACGAAATAAGACGAATACCATGAATAACATAATAACATGAATACATTTAGCTTACAAGTATTTTAAATTTGTATCAACAAACGGTTAACATGAAACTACGAAGGATTTTGTGTATATCAAAGGACAACGACCAAAACGAAAGATAATAATACATAAAAGTTATATTTATATTTGTATTTGTATTTGATTGATGTATTAATTATCGCCACATTCTGTTGTTTTTTACAAGATCATCAATCTCTGCGCCAACGACAGCTTACGGATCTTCGACGCGTATATTTTCGGATGCTTCCTCGTCGTGGGGCCCGGCCTCCTCGTCGCCTCCCTCATCGCCATCCAACTCGTGGTCGGTATCGGGGGCGTGGCTGGGACATTGACATCCTACCTTGTCATCTTCCCCCTCATCGTAAGTCATACGCTTGGGTGTCTGTGTTGTGGCAAATTTAATTGATCCATTTACTTTGTAAGATATGCGAGACTTTAAAGGTCATCAAGCGTGGGGATGCTACACAGCGGGTCGCCATTTTGAACTAGGCTAGTTTGCGCGCACCGCATGGCACTGAACTAACGTGCATTACGCACCGTGCGCAACGCGTACGCAAGATGGCTCCGCGCATCTGATTTGATGAATCTGAACTACCTTTAATATTTTAATATCGATATCAATGTAATATTATTGTTAATATTATGTGGTATATCAAAGAAATACAACAACGTTTACCTAGTGAAAATGGGTCAGATTATATTCTCAAGTGTTCGCGTAAAGTATCTGAATTTAGATACTCTTGAATACGGTCGAAACGCGTTCCGAAACGCTTTTCAATTCCATCTTATATAATATATTGATTATTAGGGAGACATTTGAAAATCAAAACTAATTTCATGCTTCTATTACCATACGCCAAACAACATCTATGCATGGGAAGTGTGAAAGCTCCACGTTATTATGGTTAAATAATGTATAACAAAGTTAATGGATCACTCCACGTGAAAATTAATGATCGCCTTCCAATTATGAGGACGTAACCTCGAAGTCAATGTCTAACATCGTAATGTATTAAAGGAACATGGTCGTCTCCATCTTCATACATATCTTAATTGTTCGGTACTAGCAACTATACACCAGCCCATTTCATAAATCTGTTGCAATTTTGGTAAGTGTCGAATTATTGTAACTACCATGGCAACAGCTATAATGCCCCATGCTGATTGGCTGTTGACCGAATAGTTACAATAATTGGACACTTACAACAATTGCAAGTGTTTCACGAATAAATCATAAACATGGATGCTATTTACGATAAGTAGTATGAACAGTCGATTAAATTACGAGTTAACTTATATATAATGTTTTTTTTAATCAATACACACATAATGTCCTGTCAATATACGTCCAGCAAAACAGTTAGTTGTATTAATAAAGTTGTATTCGGTTTCAAATTATATATCATCCATGTTTATGATTTATTGTCCTGTTAATTCTACTATGCATGCAGACGGTCGTGGGTGGCGTAATGAAGGCAATTCGTGCGAAGTGTATACAGGTGACTGACGCGCGGGTTCAGAGAACAAACGAAATCCTCAACTACATCAAACTCATCAAGATGTACGCCTGGGAGATACCGTTTGGAAAAACTGTCGAAGGTAAACCCGAAAACTAAAAGTGATACAAGAATGTAATTCATCAGCTATTTGAGCATAATGACTTGTATATGGGCATTCCTCACGATAACGGCGTGACAATCTTATTATCATTAATGCCGAGAATTTAGTTTTTCTTTTCTTTTCTATTCTTCAATTCCGTGTGTGGAATTGCCCGTACAAATATCACTCAAGAAAACTCGAAGCTGTATGCCTTGCCATCATCCGCAGTGTAGCACACTCCCGTAAAAGCGGGATCGCTCGTAGTCCCGTTAGAGCGGGATAATGAATTATGATCCGCTTTGCGGTTCACTGCACACAGCCTCGCTGTACAAACTGAATGAAGATCCGCCTTCCGTTCATGACTTGACCATCTTTACAAAACCCCAAACGGTATGTAGTTTTGTTTAATGTAAATACATGGACAAATGCATCAACGTATATTGAATAAACGTTAGTGCATTTGTCCATGTATTACGATTAAAATAATCCACCGTGTTTGTTTGTTTTGCACTAACTGCCTAAATATGTAATGAAATGTCAAAATTGTGAATGCTTCAAGTCGCTTCAAAATATTTGAGAATGATATTTCAGTCGCATTAATTGCGATGCACGGTTTATCTAACTGTAGCTGATAATATGACGTGGCACGTACAAATTTGCTTTATTTCTTGATCGACGGCCGTGTAAATTGGTTTCTAATTATCCATACGGTCTGAACAAGAATATAGATGACGGCGTGCTCCGAGACCATCGCACAGCACCTTGGGAAGAATCCCGGAAAGTCGAGACTCTGAACGATCCGCTTTTGCGGGAGTGTGCTATACTGATCAGACGGGTTATTTAGCTTTGTGTATCTTGTATTATATAATGCGCTCAACCTTGTTTTATTATAAGATCTGTCTTTGTTTATCGTTACAATCCGATAGACGCAGCGTATGGTTCGAATTGATACATTCTGTCATCATATCTTCTCACCCCTATGTATATCCCATCTCCACGGCCTCTCACCCTCACCCTGTCTCTAGCTCTCTCTCTACCCCTTCTCGTTCTCTCCCTTGCTTTTACCCCACTCCCCACCCATCTCCCTATCCTCCTTCCCCTCTAACTCATACCCCTGCCCCTCCCTCTTCCTTTTCATCTGTCGCCGCCGTCAGCCTTCGTCTTCTCCATCAGCATCTGTTGGGAAGACCCAACGCCAATGTGAGATACTGCTTTGAAGATATCCATTAACTATTAATCTGTACCCTTCCCTCTCTCCTTCTTGCCATCTGGTTGCAGGACATCGAAATACGGAACAAAAGCTCCTGGAGACCTCGGGCATCCTGCAGAGCATGACTGCTACCCTGTCCGTAGCTGTGAACGGCCTCACCGTCTATCATCATACACATCACCCTTTGTAACACTCTCTCAGTCACCGAAGTGAGATATATAATATCTAGTTCTCTTTTCCCACCTTCTCTCTCGCTCATACGATCTGCTTGCAGGTCATCGCAAGATGGAACAGAAGCTCCTGGAGACCTCGGGCATCTTGCAGAGCATGACTGCTACCCTGTCCATAACTGTGAACGGTCTCGCCGCCGTTCTGTCTATTATCATACACATCGCCCTTGGGAACACTCTCACTGCAACTGATGTGAGATACTACTTTAAAGTGATATACATGTATAATAACAATGATGCCATTATGTAAGAGCTGACAAAGGAGAAATGACATGTGTATTTATGTGATCTAATATGTCCCCTGCATAGTGATGTGGACAAAATTAATGGTAGACATGGTAGAGTAATGACCGAAAATGTAAATATAGTGTTATTATTTTGCTTACCCTTTGCCGTACTGCATAGTCCATACGCATAATATAAAGTTAATACGCAGTTGAAGTGATTCCCGTGACTTTAATTTTGTCAAATTGAATTTTCAATATCTCAAAAGCAGGGGAAATTAAACAACCAAAAAGTAAGGCGGATTTTTAAAATTATTATTATGCAAAGCATGCTAACTGGCTAAGAGAAGACTGAGAACCAATTTCGATACAATGAGTTAATCGCTTGATTCAGGTAAAGTTATTAAATACATTGCATAGAACCGAATCCATGTGATCACTATATAGTTCAAAAAGTTGGTCTGCGTCGGTATGGTGAATAGTAAGACAACACATTAATAATAAACACCGTAAGAAAACATAGAAAACACTATACAGTATATCTATGTTATACAGGGGATTCCTTGTAGTCAACATTCTTCCCATTATACATTTCTTTTCCAAGACATTTACTTTCATCTCTCTTATTGGTGTTATGCGAGTGATCAGCGGGCCAATGATGTTAGCGGTGAAATTGATCGCTGAATCTGCCGTGGCAATGACGCGACTGAAGGTATGTGTATGTGTGCTTACAAACGTCACCTATAATTATGCTGAAAAAAACCGTTCCATTCCTACCGGAAAGAAAATAGTGTTCCACAGTGTGAACACAGTGTGAACGTACTGTGTTTCACAGTGTGGACCACAGTGTTAAATTGGAGCGTTTTCACAGTGTGAAAACTAAGTGTATTGTTTTGTCTTAAAATTATGACCGCTACTTCTCACAACTTTTTGGCTTCCAAAACAAAGACAGTGTAACTCTCGCCTGATATACATTGTGTTTGATTGTAATAATAGTATGCATTTTATATGGCCACAACTCGGGTGTTTCGAGTCCAGAATAGGGCACCGTATAACATAAATAGTTGTGATTTATCGAAAACTAATCAATTATGAGTATAATTATCATCATCAGTATCGTTATTATTGTTCATAGTAGTAGAAGTAGCAGTAGTAGTAGAAATAGTAGTAGTAGTAGTAGTAGTAGCAGTAGTAGTAGTAGTAGTAGTAGTAGTAGTAGTAGTAGTGGTGGTGGTGGTGGTGGTGGTGGTGGTGGTGGTGGTAGTGGTAGTGGTAGTGGTAGTGGTAGTGGTAGTAGTAGTAGTAGTAGTAGTAGTAGTAGTAGTAGTAGTAGTAGTAGTAGTAGTAGTAGTAGTAGTAGTAGTAGTAGAAATTGTAGAGTTATTAGTAGTTTCATCATCATCATCGTCATATTCGTCATCATCATCATCATCATCATTATTATAACTATTGTTATTATCATGCACATCCAGGAAATTCTTATCATGGATGAGCTGCAACCCCATGAAGCTCTCTCCGAGACCAGTACAAACATGGTGGAGATCTCTGGGGCAACGTTTGGCTGGGATGTTGCACAGGAGAAAGGGGTTGACGGTGATCTAACGGAGAAATCTATGAACGGGTTGGAGAGCAATGGTAGAGGTATATTGAGTCACATTAATGTATTATTTGCTTGATCTAATATTATTTCTTTGTAAGTTGTCCTTATATCGTCATTAGTTGTTACCACATAGTACCAAGTGAAAAGTTATGTAAACAAAACTAATTTTAACATTTGTAAATGTTTGATTCTCTCTAGAATTATCGTTGGAGGTTGAAGACGGATCGGAGGTTAATGAGGCTATGCTCGCCGATCAGACGGATGCTTCACGCTTGACTGACATTGATTTTCGTCTAAAAAAGGTTCAAATTTATGGCAGTCTGTAATTAAAGCATTAAACCGAGCATGGTGGCTTAGCGGTTAAAGTGTCCGCCTCATGCACGGGATGTCCCGGGTTCGAACCCAGACCGGGTCATACCAAATACTTTAAAAATGATACCGTCTGCCTTCTAGCCAGGCGCTCGGCATATAGAATGGAGAAGGGAAAGTTAATCACACGTGTTACCAGAGGACTGGCCCCCTTCTGTAGCTTTCGCTATTTTAGTAGACGTGTGGCTTAGGGCTAATGCATCGCCGGGAAGGACTTTAACTATAACTTGAATATATAATGAAACAAGTCACTTCTGGCATGCCTGTGGCCTGTTGCAGAAATAGTTGCAATCGATTGCAAGTCAGATCATATGACTTAATGCGCAAATCTGATTGGTTCAAATGTGCATAGAACCTTTTCTGACTTGCAATTAATTGCAACTTTGCAATCGATTGCATCTCTATCTGCAACTGGGCCAAGTTATCATGGAAATACAAACAAAATATAGTTAATTTTAAATGTCAAATGTTACACTTAGTATTAAACGAGTCCAACATCTTGTACTAAATGAGCTGCAGGAATGACATACCGCATGACCGTGGACGTAGTGTGGCAAGATTGGTATAGCGCGCGCTTTCCGATCTCGAGATCCCGAGTTGAACCCTGCCCACTCCGTTTGCCCTTCAGCAAGGCATTTAATCCACATTGCTGTTCTCTCCCCAGGAGTATAAATGGGTACTTGGTCGGGTGTTAATTAGACTGGGCACTATAATATGGCTGCCATTGGCTAGTATGCACCCCGGGGAGTTGAGATGGCACGCAAGATAATTGTACGGGTTTGACCTGTACCTGATGACCAAGGGTAATAATAAACGCGCATAGGGACATGCAATTGTGCTTATGTGTTATGCGTTATATAAAAGTGTTTCATTATTATTATTATTATTATTATTATTATTATTACCGCTAATCCCTCTCTATTTTTCATAATTTGTTGAATGTACTCCACAACAGGGTGACCTTACGGGTGTATGTGGGCCTGTGGGAAGCGGCAAGTCCTCCCTGATCGCCGCCATCTTGGGTCTGATGGAGAAGACGAAAGGCACGTGTAGAGTGAAGGGAAGCTTCGCATACGTGGCCCAAGAGGCCTGGATCTTTAACGCCACGGTCCAGGAGAACATTCTGTTCGGACAGAAGATGGACCAGGACCGGTACGATGCGGTGCTGACTGCGTGCAGCCTCGAACAAGACTTGGACGTCCTCGTCGATGGAGACCAAACTGAGGTTAGAATAATGCGGGGTACACCACATTCTGTTTAATGCAAATATAATATTTGTTGACTGGTTATCTCCTATTAAAATACGTGTTGTCCGAAAAGTCCGAACATTAAAGAGTAGCATTATGTTATACCAATATTCCCAATTAAACCCCAAAATCACCGTTGCGTTGTTTCGACGGTTACACAGAGACTGCGCAACGCCTGGCTCTACGAAACATCTCGGGAATAATGGGATGTATCCGCGCATAGCTACAATCATAGAAGGGACATTAATTTATCAAAGAAACTCCCCATTTACAGTTGTATTTATTTCTAACTACCAATTATGTACCTTTTCACATCAAGATTGGAGAACGAGGCATAAACCTGAGCGGAGGTCAGAAGCAGCGGGTGAGTCTTGCCAGAGCCGTGTACGCTGATCACGACGTCTACCTCCTCGATGACCCACTCAGCGCCGTGGACGCACACGTGGGGGATCACATCTTCAACAAGTGCATCAAGGGGGCGTTGAAGGGAAAGACTGTGCTCCTTGTCACTCATCAGTTACAGGTAGACTTTTCCACCTTTGCATTATTCTTTGTTGTAAACTTATGTAATATCAACCATTAAACATGCAATAATGGCGAACAGTGGACTGGGGTACCAGGGATGGCTCCCGTTGGGTTGCCTGTGTCAAGAATGTTTGTCGCCCCTTCATCTCTGCCCTCCAATCTCCATCCCTGCGGAAACGAGGCAAACGGGCGGTGTTTTGGGGCCAATTCTCACTGGTGTGCTGACAGCGTGAATTGAATATTTGACATTTCTGCATTTAACGATACTAAGGCTCGGATTTTAACTCACACGCCCTTTTTTATACTAGGCATAGTTCAACAATATTGATCTATTAGTTTGGCCAATATAGATGTTTTCGGTAATTGTGTCAATGCTGTTATTTGGCTTTAAACATGTTAAACTGTTAAAGGGGCCCAAAATAGCACCACTGCGTACGATCATTTTGACTGTCATATCATGTTTGTAATCTCGCCAGTACCTACAAGGCTGTGATACAATCTACGTATTGGAGGAGGGTCGTGTGGTGGAGCAGGGTACCCATGATGAGCTGATGGACGGGGATGGGGAGTATGCTCGCCTCGCTACTTACCACTGCATCAGGAGTGGTGGTATCGAGCACGGGACAAAGGATGTGTCCCTCAACAGTGGGTAAGTAGTCCTTGCAATTATGAACCTTCTTTTACGTAGCTGAGTAAATGATTACTATCATTCAAGTATGAAATTATGAATTTAAATTACTTGTAATCTTACTGTTTATAATGTTTATATTACTTTATTGATCAGAATTATATGTCAATGCAAATTAGACCTTTCAAATTGTACATGTGATAATGTGACTACTTTTTGTTTATACATTTATCTAATTATTGACTATAGACAGCAGTCCACGCACCTGGCGAAATCAAACTCACAAAAAGAGTCTCAAATTGCAACGCCTTCTGCAAGAGGTAAGAGAGAAAAAAAAACAGGATTTCATGAAATCAGTTCTTATTAAACCTTTGACATTTGTTTAAATTGCTGTTATCATTGTGTTAATGTTACCATACAGAATCGGTGATTTTTTTTATTATGCATCATTATTATCATCCTTATCATAAGCACATAATTTGAAAAAATTGATTGAAAACATAATATATAGAGAAAAGGTACACTGACTTGCTGTAAAAAAATTCAATTTGTGTTTTAACATAATGTCACTTATAGACGAGATGCAAATTATACATGAATACCATGTTAACTAATTAAATGGCTCTACCGTCCCAACACCGCCCCTGACAAATATATAGGTCAAAATAAAAATGTAAACGAAATAGACAAGAATATGTACACAAGAACACGTACGTAGACAATATCATGCAATGTGCAACATTTCAATATTGCCCAATATCGTGTTGATTTTGAGCAAGATGGTTGTGGATGGCATGGATGTGGGTGTGGCGAGATTGGAAGAGCGCTCGCTTTCCAAGCGGGAGATCCCGAGTTCGAACCCGGAGTATGCCCATCGCGTTTGTCCTTCAGCAAGACAATTAATCCACATTGCTGCTCTCTACCCAGGTGTAAAAATGGGGACCCTGTAGGAGATGAAAGCCTTTATTTGAATGATCTTCTCAATGCCCATGAACCGCTTAGAAGGAATGCTCCCCAGGAGGTGGAGATGGTGGACACAGTGTGTGTTGGCTTGCATTGCTATATAAATCGAGAATGTTTTTTATTATTTCGAAAATGATCATAATTATATTCCCCTTCTCCCTCTCTCTCTCATTATAGAACGTGCAGTGCTCGAGGAAGAGGCACAGGGCCAGCGTGTTACATGGAGCACATGTCAGGGATACATCAGAGCTATGGGTGGCTTCTTCAACCTCATCACCCTTCTCTTTATCTATGCCATCGCTTATGGATCGTTCATTGTCATGAACTGGTGGCTAAGTTACTGGTTGGATACTAGTGCTAGCCGACCGGTAAGTAAGAACATAGAAAACTAATTAAATTGCGTAATGACTTGAACGGTAATAGCTTTGAGAATGATAATGATACTATTATGCACTACAGGGGAACCCCGTTATAACGAGCTCGCTTATAACGAGGTACCGTTTATAACGAGGAGAATCCTTTGGTCCCGATTGTAAATGTCTGTAATCGATTCTGTTGTTTATAACGAGGTACCGCATATAACGAGGTAAAATCGATAGTCCCGACTACCTAGTTATAACGGGGTTTCCCTGTACTACTACTACTAATAAGATAAATTTTTTCAAACATTGTTCAGTCCCAAGATAACTGATTCGATATAATCGGGAAACAACGATTGACATTTATAATGATTAATCTTGTATTCCTTTACAATTACATTTTACTGAACATAATTATTGACTATCAGATGAGAAAAGTAACATAACTATACACTAAACGAATCGATTTACCCTTCGATTAACCCTCTCCCATTCGTTAAATCTTTATCTGACCCGTTCCATTTTGTACTTGTTCCCTCATCTATCTACTCACCTCCCTGCTACAATCTAGTACAATATGACAACGGACGGGCTGCCTCCGACCCTCGGCAACCACCCACACATCGACTTCTATATGGGCATCTACGGAATGATTATAATTGCCGCCGTGATTTTTGGAACCATCAAGAGTATTGTTTGGGCGAAGGTAACATGAGCAGCCGTGATAATGCTACTGTGATAATTATTGGTACACACTGAAGTACTCGTAGAATCAGTAGAGTCAGTTCCCGTAATGCTAAAATAGATTTAAGCAACTGATTTTTGTGATAATCTACCCCTTAAATGGTTGATGATAAAATCGAGTATTAGCGTTTGTTGGAAACACCCTCCTGATATTATCAATTCATTTGTTCCTAAATGTGCACATGAAACGTGTATGCACTGCCACTTGGACTTATAATCTTGCCAGGCTGAAATTCCTTCTAAATGTGTGTTGTGGATGAATGTGGGTTTAATCCATCACATTTGATTATAAACGGTTAATACAATGTTGAAAGGGAAGTAAACACAATCCGAGACTCATTGTATGTGGATAATTCATTCCAAAATCGTTTGAATCATTTATATTTTGAATGCCGATCTCTTTTACGTACAAAGTTGGCGCTTCGCGCGTCGTCCAGCCTGCACAGCAGCCTGTTCCAGAAGGTGATCAGGAGTCCCATGAGCTTCTTCGATACCACGCCCTCTGGCAGAATCCTCAACAGGTTCTCGCAAGACCTAGACCAGCGTAAGTTCGAACGCAGTCTTTGTACCGTCCGTATCCGAAGTAGTCCAGTTTGCACTGTCACGGTGGTGAATGTATTTCCCCCTTTCCACTTTTGCGGAAGTTGATCTCTCTCGTTAGTAGATCTCTCTGTCTGGTAAACAAGTGGATCTGTGGATTTTTCGCCATCTAAACCGAACACAAAAAGTAACTTCACCCCTAAGCAATTGCCCATAATTTCATAACCAAGAATCGTTTCAAGATTCCGTCTTGCCAATATATCCATATGGTAGTTAGGAAAACAATGTGTAAAAATAAGAGGTAACCATTAATCCATGGTTGAGTGAGCACACATTACAGAAAAAATATTCATATTTTAAAATTCGCAAAAGTATTATCATCATTACAAATTATTGAGAGTTGGACAATTTATAAATGCACTGTTTTACAATTGCAATTAATGCATTTTACCACATGTGCCATCAAAAAATCAAAATGAATGGAATATCAAACAGCATTGTTTCATAAACCATGATCAATGCATTCCGCCACATGTGCGGATTCACAACAATGTACAGGCACGCGCAATACCTTGTGACTTTTTAATTGGGCCATTTTGTCTTTAATCTGTGCTCATTCAGCCATAAAGTAATGAATATCTCTGATTTTCGCACATATTGAACAACTGTGCCAATATTGTGCCAAGATGACATCTTGAAACAATAATCGGTTATGAAATTATGGGCAATTGCTTAGGGGTGAAGTTACTTTTTGTGTTCGGTTTATATAGCGGGCAAGAGCTGACCGGGATAAAAATAAATTCACCACAGGACAAACTAGACTTATCCGTTATGTGCGCCTCTTTGGTGTTTTTGTTGATATCATATTATTCATATCTTTAGTTGATGTTCGGTTCAATAACCATGGCGTTTGGCACTATTTAAGTGAGCGGTGATGCTTGACTATCCAACAGTTTCATGCAATAAGAGCTGAACTTGAATAATTGTCAAAATATGAAAACCATTAATATATAGATGATTAAAATATTGTGACAGACATTGTGCTCAGTTGGTGGCGTTTTGCAGTACCATGATGTTGGTTGTTACCAAGCTCGGAGGGGGGATCCCAAGAGAAGCACGCAGCCCCCAGGTCTGCAGGTGGTTACAGATCTGTGTTGACATGGTTGAAAACAACATTATAACAGCCGTTAATTGTCAATGAAATTGTCAACACAGTGCAGCAGCTGTTGCAGCTTCTGTGTCTAATTTATACACATTAAAGTACACGTATTATCATTCTGCATTGGCGGCGCCAGGCATACGATATATCGTATCTTATATTTTAGCTATGTTTTACCTTTCTACTCTTGTTAGTCGACACCAAGTTTCTGTTCGAAGTCGACGCTTTCCTCGGAACACTCCTGATTACGTCTTTCTTCATCATCATCATCGGCATCGTCTTTCCCTTCTTCTTCCTCATCACCATCCCGATCGTCATCGTCTTCATCTTCCTCCTGAGATTCTCCCTGAAGTTGGTGGAGGACATGAAGCAGTTGGAGAACGTGAGCAGGTCCCCCTGGTTCTCGCACATCGGATCGACCATCGACGGACTCGCCACAATCCATGCCTACAAGCGCGAAGACACCGTCGTCAGAAAGTAAACTCATGTTTCTCCCTTATATAACAGTAATCATAATTTATATCTCCAAAACCTCTGTGTCATCTAAATCCATATTGCGCTCCAGATCACAGGACATCTGGTTAATGAGTCAATCGCCTACTGTACACTGAACACCTAATGACGTAACCGATACTATGCGAGGCGCAGATATACTCTCTCTTCTAAACTGATCGCTAAGTTCTGCTAACTTAAGTTTAACTGATCTAAAGTGTGATACGTCGTCGCGGAGTGACGCTTGGCCCCTTGTATATAATTTTATATTATATATAAATATAAAGAAAGAGTAATACATTAATTTGATAATGCACATTACAAATATCTGTAAATATTTATCACAAATAACATGAGAACAAAGGACTGAAAATATAATCATCGTACTGTGCTTGCCGTTGACAGGTTTGTGAGTCTGCTTGATAGTAATGCCAACGCCCTGATGCTGTTCAGAGTTGGGCAGCGCTGGTCGGAGGCTCGCATCGAGTTGATCGTTGTCATGGTGATTACCTTTACCAGTTTGACAGCGATCTTCACCAAGGGACAGATCTCGCCTTCCATCGCAGGACTAGTGGTTTCATCATCTCTCCAGGTTTGTTCTTGCTGTCACTGGTTGTTAAGATGTTAGCATGTTTTTGAATTGAAATGTAAAATATTACAACTCTACTAAAGCGGAAGATATAGGCAACGCTATACCTTAAATAATAATATTTAGTATGGCCGATGTTTGATTGTTATCTTAGATTCTGACTTAAATAAACCAAATCATAATAACAATCAAAGGTATGTTGATGTTGCTGCTCTTGTTGTTTTAGCTGTTGTTGCCGTTGCTGTTATTGGCGTTGTTGATGTTGTTCTTGCTGTTGTTGTAATATTTGGTGTTCATCTACAAATTTGTATTATTTACACCATCAACGACGTATTAGCTGACTCAGTTTAGCTTTGTTTAACCCTGATCTTTCAAAATATAACATGATATAAAGGTCTTTATCATGAGTTGGTTGTGGGTCACTTTTTGACAATGCATGTATCGAAAGACGCTTCTTAGCTAGGATCTAACGGTCATCTCGTAGTTTTGTTACATGAATGTATCAAAATACGCCAACAAGTATTTATTTGAGCACGTAGAAGATAGGACGTAGGAATATAAATTATTCGACATCTAAATTGTTGTTATATTATGTAGACGGACATTCAAACAACGTGTTGATATTAAAATATTATAACGTTTTGAGATCTGTATTCCGTTTCAGCTGATATTCAATTTCCAGTTCATGATGAGGTTGTTCAACCAAACGAAGTCCAGTCTACTTTCGGCGGAGAGAATTTTACACTATGTCAGGGTAAATACTGATACAAATGAAGATATATCAATTATGTATTTTATACTTACGAAGTACATGAAGCCGTACGCATACCGTTGTAATGCTAGTGGAATCAAAATGCTCCATCTGAATATTGGTAGATACAAAAAGTAGTATGTTGAGGCATCAAGACGTTCTTATAAACAATAATGTTTGTTTATAATCAACGTACAGTGGTGGGAGGGTTCACATTATTTACATTAATATAACTATCAACCTACAACGCGGTTATGAAGATAAATACAATATAGGGAGATATAATTTAATTCAGCAAGCAAACTAAGCGTGTTTGCCTATAGTACAGGGGAAGGTTCAAGATAAGGTTCACGATTTGATTTGCAGAAATTATTTAATCTAGGTATAATGTAGTAGAATACTTAATGCCGGTAGCTATATATGATGTAAACCAGGCGAACAAGACTCCATCATGAAATTATTATTATCACATGAATGCGAACCCATTGGTTTACTTATGTATAGTTACGAGCAAAATATTAGAGGCTTTATTAGGCATGTTAGAGTGATGGATTAGGATTATGTTTAGGGATTTGGTTCGGGTTCAGGTTAGGGTTAGGGTACGATTAGCGCACTCATTGGTCTACTCCGAATTTGTCTAATTACGAGCATAGCCACAATTAGAGGCTTATTGGGATGATAGATTGGGATTAGGGTAAGGGATTTTGTTCGGGGTTAGAGTATGATAACAGTTTGTGAAATTTGAATTTTCAGGCATAATGTAGTAGTCAAAATGAGACATAGCCCAAATGGGTGTAGACCAAGCGAACATCTAACCCATTATAATTCTCTCATGAACACGCAGACAATGGAACCAGAAGCTTCAGCGACCAGTGCGGAAGGTGACTTGCCCGAAGGTTGGCCGGGCGAAGGGCGAGTCACGCTGGAGGACTACCGGCTGAGATATCGCCAGGACCTCCCTGTGGTGCTGAAGGGTATCAGCCTCAGTGTCGAACCAGGGGAGAAGATTGGAATCGTCGGCAGAACAGGAGCAGGTTGATTGTCTACACTTACATGCCATTTATTTTTGTATACACACTAAGCCATACATGTTCAAATTTGAACCCTTATGGGTGCAGAACATTGCTACAATTGTTGCAGCTCCCGTAAGGTTGACATTATGATGTCTGCCAGTACTGATGTCTGCACCCTATATGGGGTCAGACGTGCACCATAAGGGTGCACAGCTGTACCTCATAGGGTTAATACGGGTGCTGCTTCTTTAGACAATTTGAATGTGTACCTTCATTTCGTAGTTTGTAGATAAGTATACAGTTCATTAAGTTTGTGTTTTCCTAAAGAACTTCGAAAACCCATTTCTGTATACAACATATTACAGGCGTACATTTTATAATTATCGTAACATATTATGTTCTCTGTGAAGAGTCTGCCTTAAAAAATTGCTAGTGTTAATCAATTCACTTTCCCGAATATTTGACTTTCGGAAGACGAAGATGATTGTAGTACCCTTAATACTTTTATTTACGTACATGCACATTGAAGATACCATACAATAAACGGGATCCAGCATGGCCTGCTCACACACACTTATACAAGTCTTGTGTCATTGACTCATTATAATATCTGTCTATTTATGACTGTTCCATAGAAGTAAAGACAAGATTTTATAATGATCATTTAACGTTTAGCATTTTGCCGTGCGGCTGATCGACCCCGTTTTCAGGCGCCACTATTGAACTCTCGAACGTACTTTGTTCTTTCCAGGTAAATCGTCTATTGGGACGGCTCTTTTCCGCCTCGTAGAGGCCGCCGGGGGAAGCATCATCATCGACGGAGTCAACATCGCCAAGATTGGACTAACGGATCTCAGGTCCAGGATGTCCATCATCCCTCAGGACCCGGTGCTGTTCACTGGGTCTGTGAGGTAAGTGCAATGCCAGGTCTGAGTCAGGACCGAGGTAACATGTTCCCTGATATATATTACAATCCCCATAATTATGGCCCATCAGATTTCCGTAGGCAGTAGCGAAGGAAGTGTGCAAGAGAGGGGGACGGGGAGGGGGTTCCAACCTGCAAGCGCGTAAGCACGAGTCGTTTTGGGCCTGTCGTATGGTCTCTGGCTGGGGTCCAGGGGGCGGAGCCCCCGGGCAGCTTTTGGATTTTAGCACAATCAAAACTACCGGCTAACAAGCCCCTCACACATCTCTTTATCCCATATTTTCCCAGAAGGAAATGCAATCCATACAAACTTGAATTGGTCCGGTTTGTTTTGCCTTGTAATATCAAGCCCTCGGTCATCATGTATTACGAATGGTACGAACAATATGATAAATTATAATGTGATTTGGTTTAAAACAAAATATTTTCGTTTAAAATCCTGCCACCAAGATAATGGCAGTCATACTTATGTCTCCCGATAAAGGTATAACCTGGACCCGTTTGGGGAACACAACGATGAAGATCTTTGGAAGACTCTGGAGAAGGCATACATGAAAGACAGGGTGAGAATCTTTTGGCAAAGTATTTCCTTTGTCTACTTCCATTATCGAACAATTTGATTTACTTTAATAGAAACAGATTTTAAACTAGTATGATTGCAGTAAACTCTTTTTGTTGATGTCACTTTTTTCAGTTTCAATAAGAAGCACAAGTTTATTGGCAAAATTAGTATTGCAGTCCATTTCATAAGTAGGCCTTCATTTGTGTGTCATTTGTCGTTAAACTGCATTTTGTTTGTTCATGTATATTTATTTGTATGGTTGTTTCCCTATTTCATATTTCTTTATTTGTTTTAGATCAGTGCGTTGGATAAGCAGCTAGAGGCGCCAGTGACGGAAGGCGGAGATAACTTTTCAGTTGGGGAGAAACAACTTCTGTCAATGGCGAGAGCACTTCTCAGAAAGAGCAAGGTTCAAATAAAAACACAAACTATAACATTAAAGGGATTTGTAACTATACTGATATAGGCAACGGTAGAAAAAAAGAACAAAGGGTTGATTAAATTAATGTGTATTTCTGTAATCTGATATTTCCAATGAGTGATGGTCGAACATACCATGTTAAATACATGTCATAATGGTAGAGCAATAAATATAGTTTTAAAGGTAAGAAGAGGTAAGCAATCTGATAATGCAAGAAGCACTACAGAAATGCATTGTGAGTTTGCCAGTTGATTCAGAAATGGTTCTTCGGATCCGTTATGACACCAAACATTAATCGCAAGTTTTATGTGCAATTTAATCCCACTATCAACTACAGAACACACGAAAATGCAATGCAGGATGTAGCTTAATTTTGAAACTAATCGTTTTTTGTTGAACTTGATCTCCCCTCAGATCCTGCTTCTGGATGAGGCAACAGCGGCGATAGACACGGAGACAGACAGTCTGATACAAGAGACAATACGCTCAGCGTTCAGTGACTGTACAACACTCACCATAGCACATCGACTCAACACAGTACTAGACTCGGATAGAATACTCGTCATGGATGATGGAAAGGTATTACATAGTGATACATGCACATTCATCTTCTTCAAATTTGTCACATTAAAGGGGTAGTTCAGTGTAGCACACTCTCGCAAAAGTGGAATCGCTCAGAGACTCGACTTTACGGGATTCTTCGCACGGTGCTGTGCGAAGGTCACGGAAAACGCTATCAGCTCTATTCTCGTTTCAGACCGTATGGATTATTAGAAACCACATTACACGGCCGTCGATCACTAAATAAAGTATTACGTACGTGCTACGTCACATCAGCAGCCACAGCTAGGGATGTGCATCGTGAAACAGAATATCATTCTCGAATATTTTTTAAGCGACTTGAAGTAAACTATTTTGAAATGTTGAAACCCTTATTTTATATTTAGGCAGTTATTACAAACATCACACACGGCGGATTATTTTGCAATTACGTTGGTGGATTTTTCCATTTATTACCCCCCCTTGGGCTGCCAAGTGAAAATGTGATGTGCATAGAAAAACGCCATCATTGTGCCCAGACCCACACAGTATCCGTATCGTCATTCGGTCAACCCCCCCCCCCCTTAGCAAAATAGCCCCCCAAAAATCGCCTCGCCGCTACGCGGCTTGTAGACGATGCTCCGCATCGTCATTGTGTCAAACTCCCCCCCCCCCCCCTTAGCAAAATAGCCAACAAAAATCGCCTCGCCGCTGCGCGGCTCGGACTTCGCCGCTTCGCGGCTCGTGGACGATGCTCCGCATCGTCATTGGGTCAAACCCCCCATTAGCAAAATAGCAACAAAAAAAATCGACTCGCCGCTACGCGGCTCGTGGACGATGCTTCGTATCGTCATTGGGTCAAACCCCCCCTTAGCAAAATAGCCACATAAAAATCGCCTCGCCGCTACGCGGCTCGGACTACGCCGCTTCGCGGCTCGTGGACGATGCTCCGCATCGTCATTGGGTCAAACCCCCCCACTTAGCAAAATAGCCAACAAAAATCGCCTCGCCGCTTCGCGGCTCGTGGACGATGCTCCTCATCGTCATTGGGTCAAACCCCCCCTTAGCAAAATAGCCACATAAAAATCGCCTCGCCGCTACGCGGCTCGGACTACGCCGCTTCGCGGCTCGTGGACGATGCTCCGCATCGTCATTGGGTCAAACCCCCCCACTTAGCAAAATAGCCAAACAAATCGCCTCGCCGCTTCGCGGCACGTGGACGATGCTCCGCATCGTCATTGGGTCAAAAAATTCGCTTCGCCGCTTCGCGGCTCGTGGACGATGCTCCGCATCGTCATTGGGTCAAACCCCCCCCCCCCCCCCTTAGCAAAAAGCTAAATCCGCCCCTGCCCTCATCGGTCGCTTCGCTCCCTCGCAATAACTGATCATCCCCCCCAACCATGAGAAGAAATCGACGCCCTTGGTAGAGGCTGCGTGCAGTGAACCGCGATGTCGATTATGAATCACAATCCCACGTGTGCGGGAGGCGTCTATTTTTTTCCGTAATACATACCCGGCAGTTTTCCTTAAAAACTCGTGAAAGCGCGCTGGTAAGCCAAGACTAGCTCGCATGTGTTGATTTACACCCAAGCATAACCATTTTCTCAATAGAATCGTGGTTTCACACACCATGATGACTGTGAGTGTGATGTATCTACACCTAGATGACAAATTCCTAGTCGCATCGTCGTGGTCGTAGTCCACATCGAGATCTGTCACTTATTAATGGTCACCCTTGCCCTTGGACTTGTCTTAGCTAGATCGATGTCGCAGAGTCGCAGAGTTTGGTGCATAGAAATGTACGTTACAGCAGCGGCGCTAGTCTTGGCTTACCAGCGCGCTTTTTGCCGATCTGCCGCGTATGTATTACGGAAAAAATAATCGCGTGCGGGAGTGTGATACACTGCTAAGAGGGCGCTTCGAGAAATAATTTGTTCGTGATCGAGGCAATACAAAACGTAATTTACAATCTGAAAGAGCACATTTTTGAAGAAAGAAAACAAAAATTGTTTTAAAATAGTTGTTGATCTCTTTATTGACATGATAGAATAACTTTTTTAACCATCCATCACATTCGCATTTTGATAACAAACTTGTTGTGTCTGGAGGGCGCCCTCTTGCTTATTTGTTTAGTGAAACTTGTAACTTAATCGTTTTTAATTATTATGTTTTACGCCAATCACGTATCAATGAATTATAACTGATATTTGTTTTATAATAACTTTTAGTAACCAAAATTATGTTTGACCATAACTGTACTATCACAATACCGTTGTCTATTTTCAGCCAGGGTATTGTATAACCTCCTTTCTGTCTGATTAAATACCTAATCCGTGTACGATTTGTAAATATGAAATTTAATTGTGTCTCAATACCTTGTACGAATTACAAATGTAAAGTGGTGAAGTCAAACAGTTATAAAGACTCTAGTAGGCGCTCTATAAATCAAAACTTCATTCGTGTTATCTTTAAAAGAATTTATACGTTGAGAATGTGTATGTTAGTTTACTTACGAATCTTGAATATACAATATATATAATCATTATATATGTCTTGACAGGCAATCGAGTTCGACTCCCCATCGGTTCTTCGAGGCAATCATCGGTCTGTTTTCAGTGGGATGATGTCGGCTGCGGAGTCGCACCAATCTACCTGAGGGGAACCTTTCCACTCATCAGAACACACACGTACTGAAATGGAAGGCGGCAGAAAATGGCGCATATCCGAAAAAAAAGAAGAAGAGATATGCCCAATGGAAACGATGGTGGCCCCATCTTCCCTATGGCCATATAAGGCTATATAGGAACCAATAATGGCGTACGTTTGGTAATGCCCTTCAAATATATCAGTGTATCATTCAACGTGCATTCGTCAACAGGACGTTTTTATATTAAAGCACGTCACAATTCATGTAAACTTAAATAAAGTAGATCAATTTGTATAAGAAATCTAGTATTATTGTTGAAATAATTATGTCGTGTTATTTGTATTTAATAACTCTTTTACTTCATTTTACGTTCCATGTATTTATTTTAGTTGTATCATATTTAGGCCAGTACTTTTTTTTTTTATTGCGATAATACAATCATATTATAATCATGTTGCCATGATCATGATTTGTAAACAATCTGTCATGTCTGTAAGCGGATTTAGATAAAACACTGGTAATTGTGAAAATGAAGAACATATGATATAATGTTATTTTGCATTAAAGACAATAATTGTATTAGCACTAGGCAATGAACAGATTAATAAGTTATGGTTCGGGATAACTCCTTTATCATGGTGAAGGCGTTGCAGTGAGGAGCACGACCAAAATAATTTACTTTGCTATGTGGTATATCTGCACAAGTTAATTTATATGAAATTACCACTGCTCATAAATAGACCATATAATATGTTAAATAAAGAGTTGTGTACCTCAATAAAGTGGTTATCACTATCTAGATTATGTTGGCAAAGTATATTTGCCTGGGAATTGTTAATAATGCTGACTGTAAAGCAACGGTATAATAATTTATGATCGTATCTGTATCCCATTTCTGACTGGTTCACTCCCGTTGCTGTCACTTCACATTGGCCGTGTATTCGCATTATCGTTCACAATTTCGCAAAAAGGAGTACATTTTATCATGACTTGTGTTCGCAAACCAAACAAATCGTGGAAATGGAGAAGAAAAAAAGGTATATACTTCATGAATATGTTCGCGAAAAATAGAAAACAAGGGCACAAATGGAATTGAAATTTTCGAGAAATTGAATAAATTATATTCTATTTGTGTACTAGAAGTCTTTAAAACATGGTATTTTGGTTAGGTGTGTATTCGAAATGCAAATAATAGGCGCACATTTGAATGCCATTTTGTAGCCGTATTTGTGTTAGAACGGGATATAATTTGCTGAAAATGTACGCGAAACGCCGCAAATAGGGGACATGTTCACCTCCAGAACGATCATGTTTCCTACTTTTGAATATGAAGTGACACCACTGGATGGTTCACGTATTGCTTAAAGGTACACTTGAGTATTGGTACTTCCCGAAATGCCCCATGACACTAAATTGGTTTGTTTTAATTCCATTTGAAAGTCCATTGAATAAAACATGTAAAATTAAAATCATTCTCTTTCGAATGCTCTCATAGTAAAAATTTATTTCAAAATATTTTATTTATACTATCGTCTGGCTATACGATATCTTGACTTTTTGAAGAAATACATAAAATGGTTATACACCTCTTTTTAAAAAAATCCAGGTTTTGAAATAGTTGTTGATGATACCTCTATTTAATCATTATTGGTTGAAACCAATAATCCTTTATAGAGCGCCCTCTTGAGTTGTAACGGCTATTTTTTTATATAAATGATAACCGGGTTTTTACTATAGTAGTTTGTCATTGTGTATACCTTTCGAGCATGGTGGAGTTATAACTATTATTTTGTACTGTAATGGTGCAGGTTTTGGTTAATAAAATTCAGTTTGACCCAACTCAACAACCACATCATATATAGAACCCTGAAAGGACCGATTCTTCATACTGCCAGCAACTTTTTACGTGGGACGTTCGTCTTTGGGAAATACAATGTACAATATTCTGATTATCAACTATAAGATGCGGGTACATTAATTAAGAATCCATCAAAACATCAACTCAGCCTGATTTACAACTGCATTTTGTATAACCATGATTGTTCGCATAATATTAATAAAAATGTGTATTGGAGTGATCTGATATAATGTCCACAGAGTAATGTGTGAAATTTCATATTTGCAAAAATGCAAAGTGATATTCACTAACTCATTGCACTTTCTTTGTACACAGTATGAAAGTATCCCGTAGACAATTTCATATCTGAACACTTCAATCTTAAATATATTTTGAACGTAATAGAAATTTGAAGAAAAAAACCGAAACCTGTTCCGTGATTTTAATGTTAATATGAATATGATAAGGTATGAGAGAACCACTAGAGTTCCAAGTAAGTTTTGATGATTTGGACACTGTTACTAAGTCCCTTTGAAGGGGCAATTCAGTTTTGGTATAGAGGGCGCTGCACGAAATAATTTTTTTGTGAGATAATGAAAAACTGAGTGTAAAATTTGAAAGTTCATACAATTTTAATGGCAGAAAAAACTTTATTTGATCAAAAAAGGTTCAGAAACGGCTGAAATATCAATTAATATGTCCAATCCTAATAAATCTAGGGCCCAGATTTATTCGATGATCTCTCTATCTAATCATTATTTCAACAAAACATCACATGCATAATTTTGTATGAAAAATGGTTGAAACCACTGTTTTTTTTAGAGCGCCCTCTTGTGTTTTAATGGCTCTTTTTGAATGATAACAGGCATTTTAATTAGTTGTTTGTAATTTTCTATACCTTTCGAGCATGGTGGATTTATAACTATTAGATTGTAGTGTTATTGTGCAGCTTTTGGTTACTAAAGCTCAGCCTTACCAAAACTGTACTACCCCTTTAAGAACGTCCACATAACTAAACTATGTATTATGATATACACATGCTGCTCCTTCGCCAACAATAAATGGAACGCGTCAATATTCAATATTTGCATTTATGAATGTGTTTTTATGAGTGTAATGTTCTGGGATGAAAGTCTTCATTTTTTCCTTTATTGTCTAGGAAGATGGATCAGGGATCCGTTACTAATTGCCCGATTATTATGTTGATACAATTCCCAATACAATAAACCAGCTATAAATCACAATAGATAACAGTGTACAATGCATATGTTGTATGTGGGCCCTATGTGGCTTTAACGTCAAAGGATGGTGGTTTATGTATATTCATCTATACAATTCATCCCGGAAGGATTGGACTATGGTTCCTTAGCACTGTCACCTTCGAGGTGACTGGCTGGGATACTCCCCAGAAAGTGCAAAATGTGCACTTTGTTTGCTGGATTGATTGCGTGTATCCAACGACCAAGGTAAACATAACGATGCGCCGTGAGCACCGAAATACGGAAATAAGTAGGTACCATTATTATTATTAATAATATTAGTATTAGTAGTAGTATAATTTGCCCGGGCGTAGTGAGTTACGTAATACCTATTCAACTGGGGGGATGAATGAATAGATCATCCCCCCCCCCCCCACTTGAATGGGTATCAATGTCATGTCTACGCCCGTGATAATTTGCTATTGACAGGTGGTTTCTAAGAGACAGATTTGACCTCGTTTTGTTTGTATTTACACATGGCAAGACGGCTAACAAAAAGTTGAATAAGGTGAGAGGTTTAATTCTGGGCCTGTATTCGATTCCATACAAGTCAAAATGTAGCTTAAGTTTACAAATTACTTAGCCAAAATTGAGCTTTGATTATTTCGTCAACTGAAAATGTTGCCAAAATTTTGGTGTCACTATGTCTTCAATTATTTAATTTAGACTTACTGAAGTAAAATTCTAAAAAACGATTTTACAAGTTCTCAGTCTAGATAAATGCTAAATAAATTTGTATTATAAAGTATTAAATTGAATACCAACCCTGGTGATTATTATGTTTGTACTGGTGCTCAATTATTGGTTCATTTTAACAAAGTCTTCATTATATTAGTATGTTTTAATGTAATAATTAAATCCAAATTACTGCCGGGAATTATTAAAGTTGGTTTTTGTTAAACAATATATTGATGCAATATTTACCATACAGTAGCAAAAGGGTTAGTAACATTCTCATGTATTTCAGAATACTTTTGCACAGACTTAATACATCAGGATACATGGTGTTAATATTTCAAACAGTATAGCTATAATAAATCAATAATTTGATATATGGTTACGTTAGAAAAATGTTCTAAGTAGACTTAATTAACCAAAATAAATGTATTGCATTGCCCCATTATTTGATTATATGAACCCATTTTTTAAATTTCAATATGACTATAGTTTTGAATTTGTCAATTCTCCCTACCATAACTCCTTTTATATAATAAAACTTTATTGAAATAACATTTATACTGTATTTATCGTTAGTGAATGTGTATATAATTATTCTGTTTTTTTTTTTTTAAGTATAATTATATAGTTTTGTTTATTCATGTAACTTACAAAAAAATAATGTTTGTTATTTGGTAAACCAAATTATTTGGTTACAGAATATTGTGTGTGCGTTTTAATCTTATATCAAAGTGTATCATTTTATTGTATTTTATCATGTTTGCATGCTGTTATTTTCAATGCAATGTTTCAATTGCTCAGCATGTATTTATGATTTTGTTAAAGAGGTAGTACAGTTTTGGTAAGGCTGAACTTTACTAACCAAACCTGGACAGTAACATTATAAACTAATAGTTATAACTCCACCATTGCTCGAAAGGTATACAAAATTACAAACGACTAAGTAAAAAGCCTGTCATCATTCAAAAAGAGCCATTCAAACACAAGAGGGCGCTCTCTAAAAAGGCGTTGGTTTCAACCATTTTTTATATAAAATTATAAATGTGATGTTTTATTGAAATAATGATTAAATAGAGAGATCAACAATTATTTGAAAAACGCTTTTGAACATTTGTAAAAAAGTGTAAGCATTTTAAAATTTTTTTGAAAAAATCTAATTATTTGGGCCCCAAATAATTATCAGTTCAGATATATTTATTGATATTTCAGCCGTTTCTGGACCGAATTGCATGTTCTCTCGCATTCGATACTCAGTTTTTCATTACCTCACAACAAAATTGTGATGTGCAGCGCCCTCTCTACCAAAAATAATCTACCCCTTTAATGTCAAATAAATAAACTACCCCTTTAATGTCAAATTTTGTAAATTTTGTAAATTTTCCCAATCAGCCTTTACCCGCCTACTCGACGATTAAGCTACTTGCTTCATGCCTCTTTTAGGTGCTAGCCGTTACATTTCATGTGTAAATGTTGTGTCTGAATTATGTTTGAAAACAACATTGAATTTAATTGAAGATTTCAAATAGTGAACTGTATAACTTGCATTCAAAGATCATATAAATGTAAATTGAAGAAATATGAGGTCAGAAAATAGTGTGGTCAAAAAGATTGGGGAGGCACATAGATTGTTGTGGGGGCAGACTTATATTTGTCTTATGTTTCCCGTAGTTTTTTGTGTCAAATAATTGCATGGGGGCAAGTGGCCCATTCATAATCTTGTTATGGTCTAGATATGACTTTATTGTTTTTGTAAAATAATTTGGGAGCGTGCCGCCCCCCCCCCCCCCCCCCCTCTCCCCCCTCCCCGGAGTTATCTGGGTTGGTTATAATATATTTTCTTTGGTCTATTTAATTTATATATAACTGTTGTTGTTTTTAAATTAAATGTTAATGGAAATCTATAATGAACATTTATCATGTGTATTTATGTATGTGTGGTATGAGAGGGTGTGCAGTTAAAAGTGAATGCTGTTTAGAAGTGTATTCTGACAGGCCTACAATTACTTATTACTCAATCTGTATTACATACAGGCTATGATGACATGTATGTGCAGTAATGACATGACTGCGATGGTGAATGACATCAATTAGTTTGTGATGGTTTATAATCAGTGATAAGTTTGATAGTGATGTTGGTGGTGGACTAGTGGCACACATTAGAAGTAACCTGTTGGAATAATTGATTTATATTTTGTTTGTTTGTTGTTGTTGTTGTTGTTGTTGTTTTTTGGGTTTCTTTTTTTTTGGGGGGTCAACAACTTAATTGCTGCTCTCTAGTCGTGTTGACAATAAAGAAAACAATCTAAAACATTAAATTGCCTAATCCATAAGAACAATTTCCACCAAATATAAAATAGTTTAGCATGCCAACTTACATCCCCATACACAATTGGCCCCATAACAGTAGGATTTTTGAATGGGCAGTGGAGACTAAATCAGAACTCAAAGCTGTACATGATACATATAGTAAGGGAAAAAGTTTACTGATGAAATGATAAAAAAAACATATATTGAAGAGCATAATCAACACTGTAGGAGAACGTTAACACTTTACACGTGCTTATATGAGAGAAAAAAAACATCACATGAATAATAATGATATGCTAATGAGAACATTTGTGAGTAAATATGCAAATCATTTTTCATTTTCATTTCATTTATTTTTATTTCAACCAGATATCAAAATATATACTTTGTAAAATACAAGAAAATCAACAAATGGTTGAGGTGCCCCTTGAAAGCAAAGTTTGTGAGCGGGGCACCTTGAGAACATAATCAACTACTTAACTAAATACAATTTTACAAATAATTACTAATTAAGCAAAGGGCAAAACAACTTATACATCGCACAGACAATATAGAGAAAACAGATTAAGGATTGAAATAAAGCAGAAGATAAAAGAAGGAGTACAGGGGTTAAGGAGAAGAAGAGTGAAGTATAAGGAATAGGAATGGAACACAAATGCATAATAATATACAAGATAAGAATACAATAACAAATATGGACACTACTCATTATAATAATACTTGCAAAGCTAACTCAAATTATCACTACTTAAAAACAATGTAGTTATACTTTCAAATGACTAATTATAATTGTGGGTAAATCTAGTGAGCAACTTATGTTTACTTAATTTTTTAAACTTTGATAAGGTTGAACTAGACTTAATGTCAGGGTCTAGGCTATTCCATTCTTTTATACCTTTAAAATGAAATGAATTGAGTGAGACAGTAGTGCGAGCGAGAGGTTGGTACAAGTGTTGGCTTTGACGTGTATATGATAAGTATATACATTTGCCGTTTTTGTAAAAATAGCACTAAATGAGCAAGGAACTAGATTATCAGTACATTTAAACATGAGGACCCAAGTGTCAAGAAAAATAAGATCATATAAGTTCAAGCATTTTAATCTAATAAATAAGGGCTTAGTATGTGCTTGAAATCATATAAATACAGCGCGCGAATTGAACTGCGCATGCTCAGTAGAACTTCGCTGCTGTACAGTTTCAAAACACTTCAAATACTAGTTATACGTGAGAAATAGCATTAAATGGGATCATCCGGCGCCTCATGAATATTCAAGACCAAAATAAATCGCTTCTAATTTGACGAACTTTTGGCCGAGTTTCCTCTCTTTATATTATAAATACTCTATGCTCACTGCAACGCCTTCCCCATGATAAAGGAATTATCCCGAACCATATCATATATATATAATGGTTGATACAAAATATATTATTGTTATCTATTATGTCCACTAGGTGTTGTGTAAACAATTCAAGTTAAATGGACTTTATATGGCCAAGAAATGAGACAAAATGCAAAGTGACATTCACCAACTCGTTGCACTCACTTTGTACATAGTTCTGATGATCCGTTGGATAATTTGACAATAACATATCAAAATAACATATCATATGTTCTTAATTTTCACAATTACCAGTGTTTTTATCTAAATCTGCTTACAGACATGACGGATATTTTAGAAATCATGATCATGGCAATATGATTATAATATGTGTTATCACAATAAAATAAAAAGTACTGGCCTAAATATGATAAAACCAAGATAATTACATGGAACGTAAAATGAGGTAAAAGAGTATTAAATATAAATAACACGACATAATTATTTCAACAATAATACTAGATTTCTTATAATAATTGATCGAATTTATTTAAGTTTACATGAATTGTGACGTGCTTTAATATATAGAACGTCCTGTTGACGAATGCACGTCGAATGATACACTGATATATTTGAAGGGCATTAACGAACGTATACAGGGTGGCCCAAAAAAACGGAACGGGCACTTCCCAAAATATAGTACCAAAATATTTATGGCCATCGGATAGGGTGTCTTTTCCAATGAACAACGATACCAAAAACAGTAATTTTGGTCGTGTAGTTTTTGTTTTAGGACGCTGTGAGTGAGACCATGTCAGGTGCCCATTTTTGTAAATGTGTATACCTAGTCAATGCCAGTTAAATCGCACTCCCTGCCCGTAATACCATTGACCGAACATGCCCATTCTCTCGACACACGGCTGAGTGCACACTAATAATGGCGCGCCTTGTTCATCGCTATGAAAGGCAGTACGTGCGATGTATCAAGCACTGGCTCGGTAAAAATTGACATAAAAGAGAACCTGACATGGTGTCACTCACAGCGCCCTTAAACAAAAACTACACGACCAAATTGACTGTTCTTGGTATCGTTGTTCATTTGAAAAGACACCCTATCCGATGGACATAATACATTTGTTACTTTATTTTGGGAAGTGCCCCGTTCCTTTTTGGGGGGGCCACCCTGTATAGCCTTATATGGCCATAGGGAAGATGGGGCCACCATCGTTTCCATAGGGCATATCTCTTTTTGTATTAATCGGATATTCGCCATTTTCTGCCGCCTTTCTTTTCAGTAAAAAACAAGTGCATTGATTCCCAGAACGTGTGTGTTCTGACTTCTGATGAGTGGAAAGGTTCCCCTCAGGTAGATTGGTACGACTCCGCAGCCGACATCATCCCGCTGAAAACAGACCGAGGATTGCCTTGAAGAACCGATGGTGAGTCGAACTCGATCGCCTGTCAAGACATATTTGATATTTTACATATATATTGTATATTCGTGATGTGTAAGTTACATACATACACATTTTCAACGTATAAATTTATTTAAAGAAAACACGAAATGAAGTTTCGATTTATAGAGCGCCTACTTTAGTCTTCTCTATAAGCGCTTTATAACTGTTTGACTTCACCCCTTTACATTTTGTAATTCGTACAAGGTATTGAGACACGATTAAATGCTATATTTACAAATCGTACATGGATTAGGTATGTAATCAGACGGAAAGGAGGTTATACAATACCCTGGCTGGAAATAGACAACGGTATTGTAATAATACACTTATAGTCAAACATAATTTTGGTTACTAAAAGTTATTATTAAAAAAATATCAGTTATAATTCATTGATATGTGATTGGGTGTAAAACATAATATAAACGTTTTAGTTACAAGTTTCACTAAAAACATAAGCAAGAGGGCACCCTCTGGACAAAGATCATCAACAACTATTTAAAAACAAAACAAAAATTTCTTCAAAAATGTGTAGGATTTTAAAATATGTTCTTAAATTATTGAATAAATCGGATACCATATGTATGGATATTTTGCTATTCCTTAACCGATTTTGATCAAACAAAACTGATTGTCTTTGAAACAATGTGCTCTTTCAGAAACTAAGTTTTTGTATTGCCTCGATCACGAACAAAATATCTTAACAGTGTATCACACTACCGCAAACGCGGGATTATGAATAATTCATAATCGACATTGCGGTTCACTGCACGCAGCTTCTACGTACAAAGTGAATGGACACCGGCCTCTCGTTAATGACTTGACCATCTTTAAAAACACCATGACACAAATCCCACACGCGGATTATATTTAAACTCAAATATGTTAATTGTAATAAATGGACAAATGCACCAACGCAATTGCAAAATAATCCGCCGTGTATGATGTTTGTAATAACTGCCTAAATATAAAATGAGGGTACAAACATTTCAAAATAGTTTACTTCAAGTTGCTTCAAAAATATTCGAGAATGATATTCTGGTTCACGATGCACATCCCTAGTTGTAGCTGCTGATGTGACGTAGCACGTACGTAATACTTTATTTAGTGATTGGCGGCCGTGTAATGTGGTTTCTAATAATCCATACGATCTGAAACGAGAATAGAGATGATAGCGTTCTCCGTGACCTTCGCACAGCACCGTGCAAAGAATGCCGGAAAGTCGAGACTCTTAAGCCATTCCACTTTTGCGAGAGTGTGCTACACTGAACTACCCATTTAATGTGACAAATTTGGAGAAGATGAATGTGCATGTATCATTATGTAATACCTTTCCATCATCCATGACGAGTATTCTATCCGAGTCTAGTACTGTGTTGAGTCGATGTGCTATGGTGAGTGTTGTACAGTCACTGAACGCTGAGCGTATTGTCTCTTGTATCAGACTGTCCGTCTCCGTGTCGATCGCCGCTGTTGCCTCATCCAGAAGCAGGATCTGAAGGGTCAAGTTCAACAAAAAACGATTAGTTTCAAAATTAAGCTACATCCTGCATTGCATTTTCATGTGTTCTATAGTTGATAGTGGGATTAAATTGCACAAAAAAATTTCTATTAATGTTTGGTGTCATAACGGATCCGAAGAACCATTTCTGAATCGACTGGCAAACTCACAATGCATTTCTTAAAAGTATATTTATTACTCTACCATTATGACATGTATTTAACATGGTATTTTCGCCCATCACTCATTGAAAATATCAGATTACAGAAATTTACATTAATTTAATCAACCCTTTGTTCATTTTTTCTACCGTTGCCTATATCAGTATAGTTAAAAATTACTTTAATATTATAGTTTTTGTAATATTCAATTTCTGAACCTTGCTCTTTCTGAGAAGTGCTCTCGCCAATGACAGAAGTTGTTTCTCCCCAACTGAAAAGTTATCTCCGCCTTCCGTAACTGGCGCTTCTAGCTGTTTATCCAACGCACTGATCTAAAACAAAGAAACAAATGAGAAATATGGAAGCGACCATACAAGTAAATATACATAAACAAACAAAATGCAGTTTAACGAAAAATGACACACAAATGTACGCCTAATTATGAAATAGCCTGCAATACTATTTTTGCCAATAAACTTGTGCTTCTTATAGAAACTGAAAAAGTGACATCAATAACAACAAAAACAGTGAAAAAGCAAGCGTTATCAAAATCAAACTTAGTATAATTTTTTCATAAACAAGATTAAAGGGACTTAGTAACATTGTCCAAATCCTCAAAATCGAATTGAAATTCTAGCGGTAATAGAATATTAACAGAAAAAGCATGGGACAGGTTTCGTTTTTTTTTCAAATTTCCCTTTCGTTAAAAAGATATTTACGATTGAACTGTTCAGATGTCAAATCATCTAATGGATCGTCAGAACCGTGTACAAAGTGAGTGCAATGAGTTAGTGAATGTCACTTTGCATTTTTGCTCATTACTCGGCCATATAAAGTCCATTTATAGTCCATATCAGATAACAACAATATACATTGTATCAACCACTCATCACTTTTTGCACATGTCAACAAAGTTACTGTCTAGATCCCTAATACACATATCAAAATAATAATTATCACTTATACTATACATCTTCAAGATGGAATTGAATTATAAAACTATTTCAATTTACTGCAATCATACTAGTTTAAAATCTGTTTCTATTTAAGTGAATCAAATTGTTCGATAATGGAAGTAGACAAAAAAAATACTTTGCCAAAAGATTCTCACCCTGTCCTTCATGTATGCCTTCTCCAGAGTCTTCCAAAGATCTTCATCGTTGTGTTCCCCAAACGGGTCCAGGTTATACCTTTATCGGGAGACATACGTATGACTGCCATAAACCAAACACATTATAATTTATCATATTTTATCGTACTGATGACCGAGGGCTTGATATTACAAGGCAAAACAAACCGGACCAATTCAAGTTTGTATGAATTGCATTTCCTTCTTGGAAAATATGGTATAAAGAGATGTGGGAGGGGCTTGTTAGGTAGTAGTTTTGATTGTGCTAAAATCAAAAAGCTTCCTTGGGACTCCGCCCCCTGGACCCCAGTCAGAGACCATACGGTATGCCCAAAACGGCTCGTGCTTACGCGCTCGCAGGTTGGATCCCCCTTCCTCTCCCTTGCTCGCTTCCTTCGCTACTGCCTACGGAAATCTGATGGGCCATATGGGGATTGTAATATATATCAGAGAACATGTTACCTCGGTCCTGACTCAGACCTGGCATTGCACTTACCTCACAGACCCAGTGAACAGCACCGGGTCCTGAGGGATGATGGACATCCTGGACCTGAGATCCGTAAGTCCAATCTTGGCGATGTTGACTCCGTCGATGATGATGCTTCCCCCGGCGGCCTCTACGAGGCGGAAAAGAGCCGTCCCGATCGACGATTTACCTGGAAAGAGCGAGGTACGTTCTAGAGTTCAATAGTGGCGCTTAAAACCGGGGGTCAGCGCAATACTAACATTCTGAGAAACTTAAACGAATGTTGAACTTTAAAATATTGCCGAGATAGTGATGTTGAATAATAGACAGGTGTTTTCGAAATAATCTGAGAAAACTGTTCATGGTACTGTAATTTCAAATAAAAAGTGTAAGCCTAGACAATCTTGGTGTATATAAACAGGGTAAAATTGAAGTTCTCCGAGAAAATGTATAATTGTCAAATTCTAAAATGTACTCCTAAAAAATGTTGCTCGATATTAGAAATAGGTTTTTGAAGTTCTTTCAATTAGGAAAACGCAAAAAATAAAAAGCATGTAAGTGTAAACAATAAACCTGCTCCTGTTCTGCCAACGATTCCAATCTTCTCCCCTGGTTCGACACTGAGGCTGATATCATTCAGCACCACAGGCAGGTCCTGGCGATATCTCAGCCGGTAGTCCTCCAGCGTGACTCGCCCTTCGCCCGGCCAACCTTTGGGCAAGTCACCTTCCGCACTGGTCGCTGAAGCTTCTGGTTCCATTGTCTGCGTGTTCATGAGAGAATTATAATGGGTTAGATGATTGCTTGGTCTACACCCAGTTGGGCTATGTCTCATTTTGACAACTACATTAGACCTGAAAATTAAAATGTCACAAACTGTTATCATACTCTAACCCCGAACAAAATCCCTAACCATAATCATGCTAATCCTAATCCATCATCCAAATAAGCCTCTAATTGTGGCTATGCTCGTAATTAGACAAATTTGGAGTAGACCAATGAGTGCGCTAATCGTACCCTAACCCTAACCTGAAATCCCTAAACCTAATCCATATCCATTACCCGAACATGCCTAATAAAGCCTCTAATTTTTGCTCGTAACTAGACAAACTCGGAGTAGACCACTGGGTTCGCATTCATGTGATAATAATAATTTCATAGAGTCTTGTTCGCCTGTTTTACATCATACACTTTTGCTCATATAGTTGGAATATTTTTTTTCTAGATCCCCCCCTTTTTTTGCGCCTAATGACTAATTTTAGACTAAACATAATGTAATGTTTCCAAACTACCAATGTGCCATAAATGGTTGCATGAATTTAGCCTTTTGTTTTGAGCTTTGAAAGGCAGGACCTTTGATGATTGGCCCCTTTCCCTTTCGAAAGCGTATTTCCAACAAGTCATCATTATGGGTCATTTCTCAGAGTTGGCTGTAAAATTGTCAACCAAAATTGGCCCAGAGGCTCTCTGGGCCATACATCATCAAACGTCATTGGCTACACCCCAAACGATGCTTGTGCTCCACCAGGAAGGGGTGTCAACAAGCAATGTCCACTATTTCGTTGGGACATCGCAGGTTACGGTCTGTAAACTCCTCAGACGTCCTCGAGAGGAGGGTCAATTAAATCCACGGGAATCTCCAGGACGTCCACGAGTGACCACCAGGATAGATTATCGCATAATGTTAAACTGTGCCGTAGAAACCGGAAATGCCAAAAAGGAGCCTTCGCCGTCTATAAAGAAAACACTATGGAATCAACCTGTTCCGCCATACTGTACATCAGAGATCGCTCTATAAAGGTCACCGAGCAAGACAAACTACTAAGTCCCCAGCCCATTCCATGCAAGCAAGATATACAGGACGTCCCTGGACTAGGGAGTACAGAAGATCGCCGCGTGGACACTCGTAATATGTCATCTTAATGGGTACGAGCCATACCACCGTCGGGCCGTCACAACCTCAAGTCGTTTTGTGAATGCAGAAATCTTGGATGTTATGGCTCGTACCCAATACAATGACATATCACTGGTGTCCAGGCGGCAGTCTTCTAGGCTCCCTAGTCCAGTGACGTCCGGTAAATCTTGGTTGCCTGGATTGGAGTGGACACTTGGTAGTTTGTCTTGCTCGGTGATCATGTTAGAGCGATCTCTGATGTACAGTTTGGCGAAAGGCGTTGATTCCAGAGTGTCTTCTTCATAGACGGCGAAGGCTCCTTTTTGGCATTTCCGGTTTATACGGAACAAGTTAAGCATATATGCGATCCTGGTGGTCAATCGTGGACGTCCTAGAGATTCCCGTAGCTTTCATTGACCCTCCTTTCGATAACGTCCGAGGATTTTACGGACCATAACCTGCGATGTTCCAACGAAATAGTGGACATTGCTTGTTGACACCCCATCCTGGTGGAGCACAAGCATCGTTCGGCGTATAGCCAATGGCAAAAGCTCAAAACAAAAGGCTAAATTAATTAATGCAAATTCATGCAAACATTTATTGTATATTGGTAGTTTGAAAACATTATAATAATCATTATTTTTAATCTAAAATGATCCATAAGGCGCAAAAAACAGGAAAAAGAAAGTTGGATCTAGAAAAAAAAATATTCCAACTATATGAGCAACAGTGTATATAGCTACCGGCATTTAGTATTCTACTACATTATACCTAGATTAAATAATTTCTGCAAATCAAATCGTGAACCTTATCTTGAACCTTCCCCTGTATTAGGCAAACACGCTTAGTTTGCTAGCTGAATTAAATTATATCTCCCTACATATCTCCCTTCATAACCGCGTCGTATGTTGATAGTTATATTAATGTAAATAATGTGAACCCTCCATAACCACTATACGTTGATTATAAAACAAACATTAATGTTTATAAGAACACTTAATGCCTAAACATACTACTTTTTGTATATACCAATATTCAGATGGAGCATTTTGATTCCACAAGCATTACAACCATGACAACGGTATGCGTACGGCTTCATGTAATTCGTATTAATAAAATATATAATTGATATATCTTCATTTTTATAAGTATTTACCCTGACATAGTGTAAAATTCTCTCCGCCGAAAGTAGACTGGACTTCGTTTGGGTGAACAACCTCATCATGAACTGGAAATTGAATATCAGCTGAAACGGAATACATATATAAAAACGTTATAATATTTTAATATCAACACGTTGTTTGAATGTCAGTCTACATGATATAACAACAATTTAAATGTCGAATAACTTATATTCATACGTCCTATCTTCTACGTGTTCAAATAGATACTTGTAGGCGTATTTTGATACATTCATGTAACAAAACTACGAGATGACCATTAGATCCTAGCTAAGAAGCATCTTTCGATACATGCATTGTCAAAAAGTGACCCACAACCAACTCATGATAAAGACCTTTATATCATGTTATATTTTGAAAGATCAGGGTTAAAAACAAACCTAAAATGAGTCAGCTAATCATTATTCGATAAGTGTATATTTTCGACTATCGTGAGATCGTGAAAATCAAAACTATTTCTCCACTTTCTTTCTGTGTGTTTAATATATGTTAACATCTGTAGATTAGGGATATATTGTTTGGCGCGATCTTTAATGGGGCTATGTAATATTTGTTGGGGTTTTATTAACATGTACACTGTTAATGCGCGTCATCTCCGTCACGACAGTTGCACAACTAGAACGTCGCATTTTAAGTGAAGAACATAATTCACTTCTTATTAAATCTTCGTTTGAAAAGAAAGGGTGACTGTGAAAAGAAAAAAAAAAAAACATTGGTCAACCATAATCACATTTTTTTCTCTAGAGCCACCATTTATACTTGCCTTGCTGAATAAATAGTGAATTTTGCCAAATAGTTTTGCTTTCAACCAGTGTGATGACATTTTCTCATGAAATTAGGATGAAGAGAGGTACATGATTACGAGTAAATAGATCGCTAAAAATACCAATACAAATATTTTTTACCAGAGTACAATCTTTGTTGAAATGTATGCATTTGAACTCAGCGTGACGGAGATGACTGAAGCGTGACGGAAATGACTGAATCGTGTATTTAAGAATACATTATAATCACATGTTATATAATAATCTAAAATTCATGCAAACTAAGCTTTGTCATAGAATATTTGTCAATTTTGAACAACATTGTGTGTCAATTAACTGAGTTGACAATCCAACTCATCATCTCAGTCACAAAAGAGCCGTGACGGAGATGACGCGTGACGGAGATGACTATCAGACACATTTAAAGCGCCGATAGCTAATGGCAATGTATTCAATACAAATGAGCGATAGTGCTGTATGGTTGTTCCGTGGGCACATTAATACCAATGCATGTGTGCGTATTTAATCTTGGTATTCGTAGTCAACTCATAAAATTGAATTTATTAAGGTATATTAGGACAAAAAATATGCATCTTTTTTGAAATGCTATATTATGATATTTTTACATAATGCCATCGGGACATGCGAGTTTGAGGGGGGTGGAACATAACAAAAAATAATTAAAAAAAAAGTATAAGAGTTATCACTTTACTTCTTTTTTTTTTCTTTTTTACTTACTTGTAAGTCAACACAAAGAGGTAACAAAAAAAAAGCTTTAATATTTTTTCTATGCGACACCAAAGTAGCGGGACGCAAAACTATACACTTATCGAAGAATGACCCTAATACGTCGTTAATCGTGTAAATAGTAAAATGTATAGATGAACACCAAATCTTACAACAACAGCAACAACAACATCAACAACGCCAATAACAGCAACGGCAACAACAGCAAAACAACAAGAGCAGCAACAACAACATACCTATGATTATTATTATGATTTTGTTTATTTAAGTCAGAATCTAAGATAACAATCAAACATCGGCCATAGTTAATATTATTATTTAAGGTATAGCGTTACCAATTTGGCATTGCCAACTTACTCATCCAAACATCTTCCGCTTTAGTAGAGTTTTAATATTTTACATTTCAATTCGAAAACATGCTAACAGTGACAGCAACATCATCACGAACAAACCTGGAGAGATGTTGAAAGCACTAGTCCTGCGATGGAAGGCGAGATCTGTCCCTTGGTAAAAATCGCCGTCAAACTGGTAAAGGTAATCACCATGACAACGATCAACTCGATGCGAGCCTCCGACCAGCGCTGCCCAACTCTGAACAGCATCAGGGCGTTGGCATTGTTATCAAGCAGACTCACAAACCTGTCAACGGCAAGCACGTACAGTACGACGATTATATTTTCAGTCTTTTGTTCTCATGTTATTTGTGATAAATATTTACAGATATTTGTAATGTGCATAATCAAATTGGTTTATTACTCTTTCTTTATATTTAGATATTAAGCAATAACCATCGACTGGGAGGGTGATGGCAAAACTATACGTGCCGAGGAGGTGATTTGCGAAGGTACTGTCATGCCGAGGCGATAGCCGAGGCATGATAGTTACCTTCGCAGATCACCGAGGCAACGTATAGTTTTGCATCCATCACCCGAGTAAGCAGTGAGATCGCAGAGCATCAACAAGGCTTCCCATTTATAAACAAATATGCACGACTTGGATTTCTATGAAAAAAGTAATGAGCAGGAACAACGTTATTTCAAATCGCATAAACTAAGAGAAATTAAGTGTTTCATGAAAAGAAAGGCGTCGATACAACGCCTTATATTCCAAAGTTTATGTTATCATTTGTTTCGTTTCAATCTGACGTAGATAAAAGGGTGAAATTTAAGGTTAAAAATATGATCATAAAACAAGAATTTAATGATTCATGTTTTCCTTATAAAATAATATATCAAATGTGCTTGCGTCTCGGTAATTTTTACATCATTGGAAAGAGTAAAGTAGTGGCTCAGATACTACACCATTCATATATTTATTCATTTTTTAGAATAGTCAGGAGCTAGCAAAATATCACAAGATGTTCAAAAATTACTGTGAATGTTCACATTCCAGCTCTGTAATTGGCTTATTCAACACCACACGCGACTTGTGGGCTATTCAACCTAGACCGCATGGTGACAAACCGGGCAATGTCAGGTGTGAATGACTGTTGCTATGGGCCCGTTACCTCAGCAACAGTGGTCAGTAGTTGAATGAGCCAATCACAGAGCTGGAATTTCGGAAATCGTAGTAATTTGTTGATCCCGTGTGATATTTTGCTAGCTCCTGACTGTTCTAAAAGGTTAATAACTATGTGAATCGTTTCTCATCAAAAACGAGACTTTACCCTTTCCAATGATGTAACATTTACCGAGATGCAAGCATTTATAATAAGTTATTTTACGACATGATTGTGTTGAAAAATTTTGCTTTTCGTATCCTCTTTTTAACCTTGAAATTCACCCTTTTATCTGTGACAGGTTGATACGAAATGAATAATAATATGAACTTTAATATGTTAGTCGGTTAATGAACACTTTTCTTTCTATGGAACATTCGATTTATCCTAGTTATTTCGATTTAAAACATCGGAGTTTTAGCTCAGTACGTGGAAAGATGACACGTACAGGTCGGTCAATTAATTATAAATTCTTCAATTCTGCCTCATTATCTCGGCGAGTGCATTCAAGCTGTAAGGAGATTTGGTTATTTGGTTTATATCCCTCATATTATTTTGATCACAAACGACCTATAACTAACACAAAGGGCTCAAAAGTTTGGAATATTGAGCAATTGATCGAGTCTTTTATTTACATTTTGTCAATCCTGCACATGAACACGATTTATGATTAAAAGCAAAGACGCTTAATGGAAAGACCGACCACTGTGCAATTATCCTGTACAACGTGAATGGGCAGAGCGCGATGTACAAAAATTAACACGCACTTTGATACGCAGGCTTTTCATTATGACCGTCACCAATAACAATGTTTACTTCGCCTGACTAAAAATAACTTCAAGATGACGTGATAAAGTTTGACGACCCTAAATTTGCATATCGCGCGTGAAATTTGCTTTGGGCACAATTTGCGCGTACAATTATAAAGAATTAATAAAGACAGTGCGCGGACTGAGCGCGCATTAACATTATAACACGCGAGTAGCCATTGCCATTTTTCTCTACACGGTAACAAATCTTTAAATTTAAAAAATATGTTTCTCACAGCTTTGATTTCAATTGTAAAATCGCTATCGACTATAATTTTTTTAATATTTTTCTTATCATGAGGATAATATTAATTCTACATAAAAACATATTCCTATAGGTTACTAAGGTCGACACTTAAGCTGTTGCTCAATCTTCATGCTAGCCTGATTTGCCGAGTATTTGTAAGTACAGTTTGATCCTTATTTCTTTTAAATTCTTACTAAAGAATGGAACTGAATTTCCAAAAAAAGCAATCGTCTATAATTTTAAAAAGTTTTTTTTATTAATAAAAATGACACAAATACAGTGATATAATAAATTTCATATGGTTACTAAGCTCTAGGCTTAAGCTCGATTTGAATCTTCATTCTGTTTGAAGGGACATCGCTGCGCGACCGCCAGTGAGCTGTCTTGTAATTCTACAGTCTTTGTTAAAAGGCTAAGACGCACGCGTAAACTTTGCGCACCAGCGCGCTACCTTTCTGCGCACTAACGCGCACACGCGTACTTGCGCAGCCACAAGCGTTGGCATTGGCTGCCGCTGCGTTCTGGGTTGTCATGGAAACAAAACAAGTCGGTTATAACGTTCGCTGATTCCTAATTTAGAGGTTGTTAACAACGTGCTCTATGAGAGTACATGCGTATCAGCAATTTACTATAACACCCTAGGCAGGGCCAAAAAGTTCGTTGTCCTCGACAAAAAAGGTACTGTACAAAATTATTATATGAGGTTGGGATTTGATGGGAGAAATTATACTTGAACACGTGACGACGTTTCGACCAATCACATGGCTAGAACATTCTCATGAGGGATATGAAATATAATATTATATACATGGGGCCATGACGGTCACTCCGCGACGACGTATCACACTTTAGATCAGTTAAACTTAAGTAAGCAGAACTTAGCAATCAGTTTAGAAGAGAGAGTATATATCTGCGCCTCGCACAGTATCGGTGACGTACGTATAGGTGTGCTGTGTACAGTAGGCGATTGAACTCAACCAGATGTCCTGTGATCTGGAGCGCAATATGGATTTAGACGACACAGAGGCTTTGGAGATATAGATTATGTTTACTATTATATAAGGGAGAAACATGAGTTTACTTTCTGACGACGGTGTCTTCGCGCTTGTAGGCGTGGATTGTGGCGAGCCCGTCGATGGTCGACCCGATGTGCGAGAACCAGGGGGACCTGCTCACGTTCTCCAATTGCTTGATGTCCTCCACCAACTTCAGGGAGAATCTCAGGAGGAAGATGAAGACGATGACGATCGGGATGGTGATGAGGAAGAAGAAGGGAAAGATGATGCCGATGATGATGATGAAGAAAGACGTAATCAGGAGTGTTCCGAGGAAAGCGTCGACTTCGAACAGAAACTTGGTGTCGACTAACGAGAGGAGAAAGGTAAGACATAGCTTAACTATCAGATACAATATATCGTTTGCCTGGCGCCGCCAATGCAGAATGACACAGAAGCTGCAACAGCTGCTGCACTGTGTGGTTCCTTTACGTATTTTCATTGACAACGGCTGTTATAATGTTGTTTTCAACCATGTCAACACTGATCTTGTAACCACCTGGGGGCTGAGTGCTTCTCTTGAGATCCCCCCCCCCCCCCCCCCCCCCCCCTCCGAGCTTGGTAACAACTAACATCATGGTACTGCGAAACGCCACCAACTGAGCACAATGTCTGTCACAATATTTCAATCATCTATATATTAATGGTTTTTATATTTTGACAATTATTCAAGTTCAGCTCTTATTGCATGAAACTGTTGGATAGTCAAGCATCACCGCTCACTTAAATAGTGCCAAATGACATGGTTATTGAACCGAACATCAACTAAAGATATGTATAATATAATATAAAAACACCAAAGTGGCGCACATAACGGATTAGTCCTGTTTGTCCTGTGGTGAATTAATTTTTTTTATCCCAGTCAGCTCTTGCCCGCTAGATGGCGAAAAATCCACAGATCCACTTGTTTACCAGATAGAGAGATATACTAACGAGAGAGATCAACTTCCGCAAGAGTGGACAGGGGGGAAATACATTCACCACCGTGACAGTGCAAACTAGACTACTTCGGATACGGACTACAAAGACTGCGTTAGAACTTACGCTGGTCTAGGTCTTGCGAGAACCTGTTGAGGATTCTGCCGGAGGGCGTGGTATCGAAGAAGCTCATGGGACTCCTGATCACCTTCTGGAACAGGCTGCTGTGCAGGCTGGACGACGCGCGAAGCGCCAACTTTGTACGTAAAAGAGATCGGCATTCAAAATATAAATGATTCAATAAAAGACTTTGGAATGAATTATCCGGCACATACATGAGTCTCGGATTGTGTTTACTTCCCTTTCAACATATTAACCGTTTATAATCAAATGTAATGGATTAAACCCACATTCATCCACGACACACATTTAGAAGGAAATTCAGCCTGGCAAGATTCTAAGTCCAAGTGGCAGTGCATACACGATTCATGTGCACATTTAGGAATTGATAATATCGAATGAATTGATAATATCAGCATGATCAGGGGGGTGTTTCAACAAACGCTAAAACTCGATGTTATCATCCATTTAAGGGGAAGATTATCTCAAAGATCCGTTGCTTAAATCTATTTAAGCGTTATACGGGAACTGACTCTAAATGATTCTACGAGTACTTCAGTGTGTACCAATACTTATCACAGTAGCAATTATCACGGCTGTTCATGTTACCTTCGCCCAAAGAATACTCTTGATGGTTCCAACGATCACGGCGGCAATTATAATCATTCCGTAGATGCCCATATAGAAGTCGATGTGTGGGTGGTTGCCGAGGGTTGGAGGCAGCCCGTCCGTTGTCATATTGTACTAGATTGCAGCAGGGAGGTGAGTATATAGATGAGGGAACAAAAAAGTACAAAATGGAATGGGTCAGATGGAGATTTAACGAATGGGAGAAGGTTGATCGAGGGTAAGTCGATTCGTTTAGTGTATAGTTATGTTACTTTACTCATTTGATAGTCAATATGTTCAGTAAAATTTAATTGTAAAGGAATACAAGATTATATCATTATAAATGTTTTGCCGTAGATATGAACAATTTTACAGATATAGTTAATCGAATCAGTTATCTTGGGACTGAACAATGTTTGAAAAAACTAGGATCTCGATGGCTTAAGACATATCGATTTTTAGAGAAAAAAAAAATGTCCTTCGGCCATCGTATTATATTGGTCAGTTGGTATGTATTTTATATTGACCAAAAGTAACCATCTTGGGCTAAAGTGTATGATATATGTACTGAACGTTCTTTATCAGTATCTTTATAACTTGTATTATTGTTATTATATCATTTTGTATTATTATTATTTGTAGTAGTAGTAGTAGTAGGTAGTAGTAGTAGTAGTAGTAGTAGTAGTAGTAGTAGTAGTAGTAGTAGTAGTAGTAGTAGTAGTAGTAATAGTAGTAGTAGTACATACTGGTATCATTATTATTATTATTCTCAAAGCTATTACCGTTCAAGTCATTACGCAATTTAATTAGTTTGATATTTTCTTACTTACCGGTCGGCTAGCACTAGTCTCCAACCAGTAACTTAGCCACCAGTTCATGACAATGAACGATCCATAAGCGATGGCATAGATAAACAGAAGGGTGATGAGGTTGAAGTAGCCACCCATAGCTCTGATGTATCCCTGACATGTGCTCCATGTAACACGCTGGCCCTGTGCGTCTTCCTCGAGCACTGCACGTTCTATAATGAGAGAGAGGGAGAAGGGGAATATAATTATGATCATTTTCGTAATAATAAATAATATTCGGGATTTACATAGCAATGCAAACCAACACACACTGTGTGCACCATCTCCACCCCCTGGGGAGCATTCCTTCTAAGCAGCTCATGGGCATTGAGAAGATCATTCAAATAACGGCTTTCACCTCATACAGGGTCCCCATTTTTACACCTGGGTAGACAGCAGCAATGTGGATACATTTTCCTGCTGAAGGACAAACGCGATGGGCATACTCCGGGTTCGAACTCGGGATCTCCCGCTTGGAAAGTGAGTGCTTTTCCAATCTCGCCACACTGACATCTACAACCATCTTGCTCAAAATCAACACAATATTGGGCAAAGTTGAAATGTTGCACATGGCATGATATATACCAGTTCGCAGTTACGTTTTGCGCATGTGCAGTACAAAGGTCAAGTGAGAAAGTTGTGCATTCATCGAGTTGAAAGGACTGGATAATGTTATTTACTAGTTATTCTTGTTTACATCGATTGGAAATTCCTTGATGCGAAGGTTGATAAATTGTTCTCATGAAAGGGAACAAAAGATATTCCATGACAACCAGCATGCCACTCTGAACATGACTACACAGAGTAAAGACTGTATAGCCTATACCCATGATTGTAGAATTCAATGGCTATCAGGGGTCAATTGAGAAATGCTATCTGCGAACTGGTCTATTGTCTACGTACGTGTTCTTGTGTACATATTCTTTTCTATTTCGTTTACATTTTTATTTTGACCTATATATTTGTCTGGGGGCGGTGTTGGGACGGTAGAGCCATTTAATTTATAACATGGTATTCATGTATAATACGTTTGCATCTCGTCTATAAGTGACATTATGTTATAACACAAATTTAAATTGTTTACAGCAAGTCAGTCTACCTTTTCTCTTTATATTATGTTTTCAATCAATTTTCAAATGATGTGCTTATGATAAGGATGATAATAATGATGCATAATAATAATTACCGATTCTGTATGGTAACATTAACACAATGATAACAGCAATTTAAACAAAGGTCAAAGGTTTAATAAGAACTGATTTCTTGAAATCCGGTTTTTTCTCTCTTACCTCTTGCAGAAGACGTTGTAATTTGAGACTCTTTTTGTGAGTTTGATTTCGCCAGGTGCGTGGACTGCTGTCTATAGTCAATAATTAGATAAATGTATAAACAAAACGTAGTCACGTTATCACATGTACAATTTGAAAGGACTATGACATATAATTCTGATCAATAAAGTAATATAAACATGATAAACAGTTACAAGTAATTTAAATTCATAATGTCATACTTGAATGACAGTAATCTTTCAATTAGCAACGTAAAAGAAGGTTCATAATTGCAAGGACTACTTACCCATTATTTTCGTTGAGGGACACATCATTTGTCCCGTGCTCCATACCACCATTCCTGATGCAGTGGTAAGTAATGAGGCGAGCATACTCCCCATCCCCGTCCATCAGCTCATCATGGGTACCCTGCTCCACCACATGACCCTCCTCCAATACGTAGATTGTATCGCAACCTTGTAGGTACTGGCGAGATTCCAAACATGAAAGTACAGTTAACATGATCGTACGCGGTGGCGCTCTCGACTTTTCGAGTCATTAAACACCTGATCCCTACTAGGGTTTGCGATCCCCATTGAGTTAATACCATGCACACAGGACCTAACAGATTGTCGTAAATCTTACAAGCAAAAATAAAATAGAGAAACTGATAACGAGGTAATAAAACCAGAAGGACAAAAGGGGAAGTTGACTAAAGGCTAGGCGGAGATTCGTCTTACCGGAGACAGTGCGAACCAAAAATAAATATGCTAATTTTAGCATGAACCTATTACGAGGTTATAGGATCGCCAAAAATCCCTTGTCCACTACCTGGACGGCCTTCCTTCTATACGCACGCAATAGCAGCCGATAAAGATTGGACATGATATTGTTGCATGATGGAATTTGTGCAGATGCGCAAATTATCGCTGCTTAATTGGTATAACTAGTGCGCGTTGAGTGGTCTCAGCGCGGTTTATGTATGCAACTTTAAAACACGTCCACAATCTGGACTAGTAAATCCCTTGCTCCCAATCCCTGAGTGATGCCACATTAACCGATGATGAATTGTGCTATCAATAAATCGGCCTACCCACCTGCAACTGATGGGTGACAAGGAGTACAGTCTTTCCCTTCAACGCCCCCTTGATGCACCTGTTAAAGATGTGATCCCCCACGTGTACGTCTACGGCGCTGAGCGGGTCATCGAGGAGGTAGACGTCGTGGTCAGCGTACACGGCCCTGGCCAGACTCACCCGCTGCTTCTGACCTCCGCTCAGGTTGATGCCTCGTTCTCCAATCTTGATGTGAAAAGGTACATAATTGGTAGTTAGAAATAAATACAACTATAAATAAGGAGTTTCTTTGATAAATTAATGTGCCTTCTATGATTGTAGCCATGCGCGGATACAACCCATTATTCCGGAGATGTTCCGTACAGCCAGGCATTGCGCAGTCTCTGTGTAACAATCGTCGACACAACGCAATTTTTTGGTTTACATAATTGGGAATCTTGGTATGAAATAATCCTACTTTAGAATGTTGCCTTTCGGACAATACGTATTACAGATATTGATAACCAGTCAAAGAGATTATATTTGAACTTATTCTTCAATATTGACTTCCTTGAATTTAATATAATGTGTAATCCGTGTTATTTTAACCTCAGTTTGGTCTCCATCGACGAGGACGTCCAAGTCTTGTTCGAGGCTGCACGCAGTCAGCACCGCATCGTACCGGTCCTGGTCCATCTTCTGTCCGAAAAGAATGTTCTCCTGGACCGTGGCGTTAAAGATCCAGGCTTCTTGGGCCACATATGCGAAGCTTCCCTTCACTCTACACGTGCCTTTCGTCTTCTCCATCAGACCCAAGATGGCGGCGATCAGGGAGGACTTGCCGCTTCCCACAGGCCCACATACACCCGTAAGGTTACCCTGTTGTGGAGTACATTCAACAAATCAAACAAATTATGAAAACTAGAGAGGGATTAGCGGTCATGTCATTCCTGCCGCTCATTTAGTACAAGATGTTGGACTCGTTTTAAGCGACAGTCCCTCTTTTGCAAGCCAAATTTCAAAAGTTGCGAGGTTATTGTCTTATATGAAAGAAAATGTCCTTTAATAGCATGCCTGAAAAAATTAGGGCTTGAAATCTCTTTTTCGTGGAGTTATAGACCTAAATCTAATAAACCATCGTCCAACGGTTAATTGTGCATTATACGTGTATTCACCCGTCGAGAAAGTTCGCTCACGGATTCCACGGATTGCCACAGCGCTATGCGTGACCCCTATGTGACCCGCGCTTGCTACGTGACCCGCGCACAAATAACAATGGGTAGCCGATTACTAATCAAAATAACCAAACCTCGCTTAAACTGACTACATGTAATTATATATTCTTCAATGTTTTGATCTTTTTTCCGTGACTTACCTTTACAAATGTCGGCTTCACAATACCTTTACAAGAATAAGTACAATATTGTTGTAATATTATGCTAATTCAGTTAAACTCCTTTATTGACCGATATATAGTTTGATGGAGGGACGCATTCGTTTTTCATTCGTAGAATCCAAATTACAGGGTTGTTCGATCTGATTTGTTGTGTGCGTGTTACATTCATCCCCATCCGTCAACTGGAAACTGTTCAGACGATTTGTAAAAGGGGGACAGTCCCTTTAATACTTAGTGTAAAATTTGACATTTAAAATTACTTATATTTTGTTTGTATTTCCATGATAACTTGGCCCCGTTGCAGATAGAGATACAATCGATTGCAAAAGGTTCTCTGCACATTTGAACCAATCAGATTTGCGTATTAAGTCACATGATCTGACTTGCAATTAATTGGAACATTACAATCGATGGCAATTATTACCAAACAAAACTGCTTAGTAAGCAGTCATTAAGCAGTCACTAAACCTTCGAACACATCAGACTGCTTAACCCAAGCCGTCGTTGTTTTTGAAGACCTTTTTGTAAGCAGTCCTGAATTGCGACTGCTTAAATAGGTAGTCATAGAAAAAAAGGCCTTAATGCTAAGCAGTCGAATAGTTGGCCCTTAGTAGTCGAACGTTGAAGGCCTAATTGAAGACATTCTTGTAAGCAGTCCTGAATTGCGACTGCTTAAATAGGTAGTCATAGAAAAAAGGCCTTCATGCTAAGCAGTCGAAGAGTTGGCCCTTAGTAGTCGAAGGTTGAAGGCCTGAATACATGAAGGCTTAATTATGGCAGTTTGAAATTTTTTTTTTTTTGGGGGGGGGGGGAATACTGCCCATCATGCATCTTCGATAACTGACAGTAAATGGAAGCATGCATGCAGTCTACATAAGCTATTCTGCCAGTAGAATTGTGAAATTATAGGTAAGATTAACTGTTCACTTGCATCATTCCTACATGCATGCATTACTAACAACCCTAATACTATTAGGCCAAAATGTATCATATAATCACTAATAAACTGATGTTGAATCAATCATTACACGGCAGTGCTATATTTCAAAATAACACTACAGTCCCACTCAATGAGTTTTGTGTGGGCTTATTATTTTCAATGTAGGCTTGTGGATTTACAGATTATTTATGCATGCATGTTTTAACTTGTATTTGAGTCTGGCTATACAATTTCCAACATTTTGCTAAATAATTGAATAAAAACGCAATTATGCTGCATGACGTGGAAATTTGGCCTGATATATCATACCTCAAGAATTTTACTTTTCGATTGCTTATAGCAAGATGCAGTGTTAGAGCTTCAGGTAAGCAGCTCAAGGCCTAATTAGAGCTTCAGGTTAAGCAGTCGAACGCCAAATTAGAGCTTCACGTAAGCAGTCAAATGCTTAATTAGAGCTTCGGGTTAAGCAGTCAAACGCCAAATTAGAGCTTCACGTAAGCAGTCTGAAGGCCTAATTATAGCTTCAGGTTAAGCAGTTGAAGGTTTATACTGAAGCAGTCCGTACCTAATTTGCATATTAACTTGTCCGTATGAAGGCTTATAAGCCTTCAAATGCCTCAAATGAAGACGCACCACAGCCTTACGGACTGCCTTCGACTGCTTATAAGCCTTCGAAGGCCTTAAAAGACCAATTGAATACATAATGTGCATCGAAGGCTTGTATGGAATTGAAGACCTATCTGTGACTACTTATGGGAATGCTTAGCGAATGCTTAGCGAAGGCCTTCTGTTTGGTAAGGTTAACTCTTTCTGCAACGGGACACAGGCATGACAGAAGTGACTTGTTTCATTATATATTCAAGCTATAGTTAAAGTCCTTCCCGGCACCTATCTCCGATGCATTAGCCCTAAGCCACACGTCTACTATAAATATAGCGAAAGCTACAGAAGAGGGCCAGCCCTCTGGTAACACGTGTGATTAACTTTCCCTTCTCCATTCTATATGCCGAGCGCGCCTGGCTAGAAGGCAGACGGTACCATTTTAAAAGTATTTGGTATGAGCCGGTCTGGGTTCGAACCCGGGACATCCCGTGCATGAGGCGGACACTTTAACCGCTAAGCCACCATGCTCGGTTTAATGCTTCAATTACAGACTGCCATGAATTTAAACCTTTTTGAGACGGAAATCAATGTCAGTCAAGCATGAAGCGTTGTTATTTCCAAGAGCATCCGTCTGGTCGGCGAGCAAAGCCTCATTAACCTTCGATCCGTTTTCAACCTCCAACGAGAATTCTAGAGACAATCAAACATTTACAAATGTTAATAATTCGTTTTTGTTTACATCACTTTGCACTTGATTATGTGTGGTAACAACTAATCACGATAAGGACAACTTACAAAGAAAACAGTTCCCTTATTAGATCAAGCAAATAATACATTAATGTTACTCAATATACCTATACCATTGCTCTCCAACTCGTGCATAGATTTCTCCGTTAGATCACCGTCAACCCCTTTCTCCTGTGCCACATCCCAGCCAAACGTTGCCCCAGAGATCTCCACCATGTTTGCACTGGTCTCCGAGAGAGCTTCGTGGGGTTGCAGTTCATCCATGATAAGAATTTCCTGGATGTGCATGATAATGACAATAATAATAATAATGATGTTAATGATGATAATGATGATGATGACAATGATGACGATGATGAAACTACAGATAACTCTACTATTTCTACTTATACTACTACTACTATGACTACTACATGTACTATACTACTACCAGTGGCGTACCCAGAATTTTTTCAAGGGGGGGGGGGGGGGGGGGTAGTCGTAGACATTTTTCGAAGTCCAGCCCGATAATTTTCGACATTTTCGAGGCCAAAACCAGGGTTCTTTGCATTTTTCGAGGCGGAGACCATCGATAATGTCGGTCTAGACCGCTAAAATGTGGTCTTGGAACCAGTTACAATTTGAAAGGGGGGGGGGGGGGGTTCAAACCCCCCCCCCCCAAAAAAAAAAACACAGTCATTTTGGGGGGGGGGGTACTACCACTACTACTATACTACTACTACTACTACTACTACTACTACTACTACTACTACTACTCAGTGGCGTACCCAGGATTTTTTAAAAGGGGGGGGGGGGTTTCTTCAGAAAAAAATTTTGTCAGCAGGGAGGGGGGGGTAGTCGTCGAAAGTTTTCGCAGCCGAGACCGCAAATTTTCGACATTTTCGAGACCGAGACCAGGTCCGGTCTACTGCTACTACTACTTATACTACAAATACGAATAATACTACGAATACTACTTCTACTATTAACAATAAAAACGATACTGATGATGATAATACTACTCATAATTGATTAGTTTTCGATAAATCACAACTATTTATATTACGGTGCCCTATGCTGGACTCGAAAACCCCGAGTTGTGGCCATCTAAAATGCATACTATTAGCACAATCAAACACAATGTATATCAGGCGAGAATTATACTGTCTTTGTTTTGGAAGCAAAAAAGTTGTGAGAAGTAGCGGTCATAATTTTAAGACAAAACAATACACTTGGTTTTCACACTGTGAAAACGCTCCAATTTACCACTGTAGTCCACACTGTGAAACACAGTACCCTCATACTGTGTTCACACTGTGGCACACTATTTTCTTTCCGGTATGAATGGAACGTTTTTTCAGCATTAGGTGACGTTTGTAAGCACACATAAACATACCTTCAGTCGCGTCATTGCCACGGCAGATTCAGATAACACTTTTACCGCGAACGCCATTGGCCCGCCGATCACTCGCATAACACCAATAAGAGAGATGAAAGTAAATGCCTTAGAAAAGAAATTTACAATGGGAAGAATGTTGAATACAATGAATCCCCCGTAGAACATATATATACTGTATATACTCCGCACAAAAAGTTCCGCAATCGAGGTTTGCGCATTAATAACTTTTCTATTACGCTATTACCATTCATAAATTTGGTATCATTGGAAAGCGTAAATTCTCCCCTTTACATTGATATAACATTTGCTATGAATATTTTATCATGGAATGAGCATTGCATCCAAATGTAGGGCAAAGTCAAAAGTGAAATGTTGCAAAATGCACTGATTCTGTCAACAAAGGGCCTTCCTTTTGTTTGAAGATTAAAATGTGGCTTGAATGCCTATTACGTTATTACCATTCATAAATTTGGTATCATTGGAAAGCGTGAATCATCCTCTTTACATTGATATAAATCACAACATTGATATAACATTTGCTATGGATATTTTATCATGGAATGTGTATTACATCCGAATGTAGGGCAAAGTAAAAAATGAAATGTTGCAAAATGCACTGATTTTGTCAACAGTGTGCCTTCCTTTTGTTTGAAGATTAAAACGTGGCTTGAATGCATGACCACCTCACCCCCATTCAAGCCAAGGAAGGCACTCGGTTGACAAAATCAGTGCATTTTGCAACATTTCAATTTTGACTTTGCCCTACATTCGGATGTAATGCACATTCCATGATAATATATTCATAGCAAATGTTATATCAATGTAAAGAGGAGGATTTCTCCTTCATTTCTCCTTTGTCAGCTCTTACATAATGGCATCATTGTTACTATACATGTATATCACTTTAAAGTAGTATCTCACATCAGTGGCAGTGAGAGTGTTCCCAAGGGCGATGTGTATGATGATAGACAGAACGGCGGCGAGACCGTTCACAGCTACGGACAGGGTATTAATCATGTTCTGCAGGATGCCCGAGGTCTCCAGGAGCTTCTGTTCCGTCTTGCGATGACCTGCAGCCAGATGGTATGAGCGAGAGAGAAGGTGGAAAAGAGAACGAGATATTATAAAAATATCTTTAAAGTAGTATCTCACTTCGGTGAATAAGAGAGTGTTCCAAAGGGTGATGTGTATATGATAGACAGGACGGCGGCGAGGCCGTTCAAAGCTACGGACAGGGTAGCTGCTGCAGCAGTCATGCTCTGCAGGATGCCCGAGGTCCCCAGGAGCTTTTGTTCCGTCTTTCGATGTCCTCCAACCAGATGGCAAGAAGGAAAGAGGGAAGGGTACAGATTAATAGTTAATGGATATATTTAAAGCAGTATCTCAGTCACATCGGTAGCTGATAGGGTGTTCCCAAGGGTAATGTGTATGCTGATGGAGAAGACGAGGGCTGACGGCGGCGGCAGATGGAAAGGGAGAGGTAGGGGTAGGAGTTAGAGAAGGAGGTGGAGAGTAGTGGGGTGAGGGAAAAGCAAGATGGGAGAGAGAGAGAGAAGGGATAGGGAGAGAGAGAGAGAGAGACAGGGTGAGGGTGAGAGGCCGTGGAGATGGGATATACATAGGGGTGAGCAGATATGATGACAGAATGTATCAATTCGAACCATATGATGCGTCTATCGGTTTATGACGGTGACGAAAACGGAAGGTCTTAGAATAAAACAAGGTTGAGCGCATTGTATAATACAAGATACACAAAGCTAAATAACCCGTCTGATCAGTGTAGCACACTTCCGCAAAAGCGGATCGTTCAGATTCTCGACTTTTCGGGATTCTCCCACGGTGCTGTGCGATGGTCTCGGAGCACGCCGTCAGCATTCTCGTTCAGACCGTATGGATAATTAGAAACCAATTTACAAATTCTCAAATATTTTGAAGCGACTTGAAGAATTCACAATTTTGACATTGTGATAGCCTTATTACATATTCAGGCAGTTAGTGCAAACAAACCAACACGGTGGGTTATTTTAATCGTTATACATAGACAAATGCACTAACGTTTATTCAATATACTTTGATACATTTGTCCATGTTTTTACATTAAAACAAAATTACCTACCGTTTGGGGTTTTGTCATTTTAAAGATGGTCAAGTCATGAACGGAAGACGGATCTCCATTCAGTTTGTACAGCGAGGCTGTGTGCAGCGAACCGCAACGCGGATCATGAATAATTCATTATCCCGCTCTAGCGGGACTAAGAGCGATCACACTTTTACGGGAGTGTGCTACACTGCTGATGATTGCAAGGCATACATTTTTGAGCCTTTTAGAGTGACATTTGTACGGGCAATTCCACACACGGAATTGAAGAAAAGAACAGAACAGAAAAGAAAAGCAACATTCTCTGCATTAATGAAGATGATATTGTCTCGCCGTTGTCGTGGGGAATGCCCACATACAAGTCATTATTCGCAATTATCTGATGAGTTGTATCACTTTTAGTTTTGGGGGTTTACCTTCGACAGTTTTCCCAAACGGTATCTCCCAGGCGTACATCTTGATGAGTTTGATGTAGTTGAGGATTTCGTTTGTTCTCTGAACCCGCGCGTCAGTCACCTGTATACACTTCGCACGGATTGCGTTCATTACGCCACCCGTGACCGTCTGCATGCATAGTAGAATTAACAGGACAATAAATCATAAATGGATACAAAAAACATGGATGATATATTATTTGAAACCGAATGCAACTTTCGTAATACAATTAACTGTTTTGCTGGACGTATGTATTGACAGGACATTATGTGTGTATTGATATAAAAACAAAATATTTAAGCTAACTTGTAATATAAATTGACTGTTCATACTACTTATCATAAATTGCACGGTGGCCCAGGTGTCTTGCTAGTACCGAACAATTAACTCCTAACGTGCCAATTAAGCTCGCATTTTTGTGAGTTACAATACACACAAATGCCATAGAGCATTAAAATCCCTGGCATGTTAGGAGTTTAGATATGTATGAAGATGGAGAAGACGATGTTCCTTTAATACATTACGATGTTAGACATTGACTTCGAAGTCACGTCCTCATAATTGGAAGGCGATCATTAATCATACTTAAAGGGATCCATTAACTTTGTTGAATTCAATCATAATCACGTGGAGCTTTCACACTTCTCGTGTATCTTATTGTTGTTTGGCGTATACATGTAGTAGCAGAAACATGAAATGGGTTTTGATCTCCAAAGCGTTTCGGATCGCTTTTCGACCGTATTCAAGAGTATCAAAATTCAAATACATTACGCGATTACCTGGGGATATATCTGAACTATTTTGTTCTTACTAAGTAAACATTGTTGTACTTCTATGAAATATCACATATAATTCACAATACTCTTACATCGATATCGATATTATAATATCAAAGTCTCAAACATTGTTGTACTTCTATGAAATGCCACATATAATTCACAATAATCTTACATCGATATCGATATTATCGACAAATATTACAAAGTAAATGGCTCAAATAAACATAGAACACAGCAATCCAAGCATATGACACTGTACTTACGATTAGGGGGAAGATGACGAGGTAGGATGTCAACGTTCCAACCACGCCCCCGATACCGACCACGAGTTGGATGGCGATGAGCGAGGCGACGAGGAGGCCGAGCCCCGTAATGATGAAGCTTCCATTAATACACGATTCGAAGATCCGTAAGCTGTCGTTGGCGCAGAGATTAATGATCTTGTAAGAAACATTATAATGTGAAGATAATTAATGTATCAATCAAATATGAATACAAATATTACATGTATTAGTGGACAAGATTGGTAGAGCGCGCGCTTTCCGATCGTGAGATCCCGAGTTCGAACCCTGTGTAGGCCCACTGTGTTTGTCCTTTAGCAAGACAATTAATCCACAATTGCTGCTCTCTATCCAGGTGTATAAATGGATACCATGGTCGGGTGTTAATTAGCCTTAGCGCCATTATCGGTGGCAGCTCGGCTAGTATGCTCCCCAGGGATTTGAGAAAGTACGTAATATCATTGTGTGGGTTTGAAATGTACCTGATTATCATGGGTAATAATAGTTAAATAATTATTTAAGCGCAGTGGAGTATATACTTATAGTAGCTGCGCTTTATAAATGTTAATAATATATATAATATTAATTTGTTTCGTTTTTAATTCATTTATGTATTTATTTATTATTATTATTATATAATTCTTTTTTTTTTTTGGGGGGGGGGGGGTATTGTAACCAAAATCTTTATCCGGTCGTCTTGTCGTTGTCCTTTGATATACACAAACCCTTCGTAGTTTCATGTTCACCGTTTCTTGATACAAATTGTAAGCTAAATGTATTTGTTATCTATTCATGTTATTATGTTATATTGATGGTATTCGTCTATTATTGTGTCCATCCTGAATAAAATTATTTAAAAATTTAATCTGACATGGACCAGAGTTTGAATTCCTTCTTATTCGTTACATTTGGAATAATTGGACTACATGCATAGGACGTACTTGAATAAATATACATGTACATTTCGGCATTATTAAATTATACGAGACTGTACAATAACTCTCACCTCTGCAGTATACCGTGCGTTTTGACGCTACGAACAAGGAGCTGCAGGCGAATTATTAATCACTAATCTAACATGGACCAGAGATTTTAAATCCCATTCTTCGGTATACATTCGGTTTTATTAGAAACAAAAAATTAGGCAATTAGTATACGACGTTGTACAACAACTCTCACCTCTGCAACACCGTGGGTTTTGACGCTACGGAGATGCGCGAGACGACGGAAGGTGAGTGTGAGGATGCCGCTGCGGACACGGGTGGCCGTGCGGCACCCGTACACGAAGTAGAGGACATCCATGTTGATACGGAGGATGCACAGGACGGTGGTAGTGAAGGCGAGCACGAGGCCATACCACAGTTGCTGGTCGCTCTCGTCTTCGATGTACGCCAGCAAACGGAAGACGAGGATGGACTGCATGATTCAATACACGGTTAACGTAAATTATAATTAAAGGGATCTAGTAACTTTGTTGACATGTGCAAAAAGTTATGAATGGTTGATGCAATGTATATTATTGTTATCTCATATGTCCACAGGGTATTGTGTGAACATTTCAAGTCAAATGGACATTGCATGGCCAAGTAATGAGCGAAAATGCAAAGTGATATTCAATAACTCACTGCACTCACTTTGTACACAGAAGAAAAACTCGCCCGGAGTTTTTCTTATCTGAATACTTCGATCGTACATATCTTTGTAACGAAAGGGAAATGTGAAAAACCGAAACCTGTCCATGATTTTTTTGTTAATACGAATACAACAAGGTATGAGGGAACCGCTAGAATGAAACATTTATTTTGAGGATTTGGACAATGTCACTAAGTCCCTTTAATAATTACGAACATTAATATAGCGCAGCAGCTGCTGAGCTTAGTTCCAAAAGGCGCTAAATCCACTTTCCATAAACATTGAGTAAACGATATCTCAGTACATTAATATGCTACATAGCCATCTAGGAATAAATATTTCAGGACAAATTACACAATCAAACAGGCTATACAATATTATATTTAGATTTTGGGGTAATATTACCCACAAAACGTCAAGCCTTTTTTAATTTAGTAAAACATCATCAATATTTAATATTGGAATTGAAATTGAATTTTTTTAATATCAAAACTCTTACAAATCTAAAACAAAACACACCTAAGCTTCGGAATATGTTTGATTCCTATCATAGCAAATGGCATAACGTAAATGTAAGCTTACATTATAATATGTGGTCAACATACATGGCGGGGACATACGACGGCTCTGTCCTATTGCCTGATATAAACATGTGACTGTTACCAATGGTTACCGAAACTAGGAAGATTGCGATCGTCCCGATCATGTTGGCTGTGAGAGCAACTAACAGTCTTGAGAACGCGAATCGAAACACCGCCTTTCCGAGGGACGCGTCTTGCACCCCTTTCTTCGTGAGCTCCTCCTTCCAGTACTGCTCCAAACTGCCGAGCATCGGAGAAAATAATAAGGATAAATAATGATATTGGATATTTATATTGCTTAATATCCACCATCACATGCGCTCAAAGTGCACTAGCATTCAAGTTGGTTGACAAGGACGCCAAATTACACGGCGCCTTAAGAAATTACTACTTATTATTGATTAACACCGGTAACACCACCCTTTAACATCGGTCGCACCAACCTGGCCATAACATGCTGCATATCGATCCGTATCGTAAATAATGCATATCACCTTCTCCGCATGTTTGTTATCATTTTAATATTGTTTAATAATATCATGATTAGCGATCATGATCATTATTTGCATTGTGCAATTAGAATTATTAGCATTATTAAACCCTGTTCCTACATTTTGGATTATCTCCCTGCTCTCTTTCTTCTACGTCTGACCAATAATTATTATTATCATTGTTCGTATTATCCAACGATTAAATAACTAAATGTTTCCGTAACAACATTAAGGGGGGCTATATAGTCAGGAATAAGAATGTTCCCAGTAGTTTTTGTGTTCTTTATTGTGAACACGATGTTCTCAAATGACTGCAACCTACTTTGAAATAAAACCAGGTGAATGTACATTGGAGGAGAACTGGCTCCCTTTCTTCTATGCTCTCAATAATGTATCGCATTCTTCACCGGAACTCGAAGTCCAAAGTCAATCGATCCATACATCACCAAGATGATCACCAGGGAGATGAATAAGAGGCATGTTGTACAAGAAAGCGATTCGGGCAAGATCAGAAAATGACTGGGAAACGTACAAGACGAACATAAATTATGTCCAGAGAATGAAAAGAAATGGCCCACAACGAATATCTGAATGATGTGGTAGGGGAAAGCCTGATGTATGATTCCAAGAAATTCTGGAGATATGTTAAGGCCCAGAGGTGATAATCAGCTGGGATTCCAACACTCAAAGTTGAAGGTACAACATACTTCACCAATGGTGTCATTCAATGTGGAGAAATGTGCCCACATGTGTATCTCCTTGAAGCGGCATCCCTTGACCTCTGACTACAACATCAATGGGCAAGAGGTTCCCAAGGCTACCTCCTATACATACCTTGGAGTCACAGTGGCAAACGACCTGAGCTGGAATGTACATGCACAGAAGATCCAAGCTAAAGCTGCAAGGACTATTGGAGTTGTACGTCGAGCCCTTGGGAAATGTGACCAGAAAGTCAAAGACATTGCGTATAAGCAACTTGTACGACCCTATTGGAATATGCCTCATGTGCATGGAATCCACACACCCAGAAGGAGGTCAACCTCACCCAGAAGGAGGTCACCTCTTGAAAGCATATACAGAGACAAGCTGCCAGATTTGTCATCCACGATTACAGGGGAGAATCTAGTGGTCACCACCATGCTGTCATCTTTTGGCTGGGACTCACTACAACCCCGCCGCTATGTGAATCAGTGCGAAATGCTTTTCAAGATACACTACAAACTTGTTCAGATCTCCTTGCCCCCTGAAATCCGACTCATCACAGGCATCACCAGACCAAAATGATCACAACGTTAAAGTCACAACCTCAGATACACCCAACCATTTTGCAGAGTAAATTGCTACATGTACAGCATGTTTCCTAGAGCAATCCGTGTCTGGAACACTCTCCCAAGCAACGCTGTCTCAGCCAATATACTACTCGGCTTTCGGGGAGCGGCATATGGCGCCGCCACTGCCCCTGAATATGCTGTAAACGAGGGACACACCTGCACCACCTGCACACTGCACCTTGCACAGTGTGTATAGTGCACGGGGAACCATCACCATCACGTCACCAACAGCACGCAATAGACCGACACAGCCCTTTCCAGGAGAGCGTTTACGCTTTTTGGAGAGTAATTCTTCAAGGTTCAAGGTCATATTAGTTATTGCTTCTCTGCCGTGTCTGCTGTTCTGGTTGGGTTGTCAGTCATGCCAGTGAGTGTCAAATTCAAGGTAGTTCTTGTGTCCTTTATTTGATCTTCCCTTTCTTCTTCTTCTTCTTCTTCTTCTTCTTCTTCTTCTTCTTCTTCTTCTTCTTCTTCTTCTTCTTCTTCTTCTTCTTCTTCATTCTTCTTCTTCTTCTTCTTCTTCTTCTTCTTCTTCTTCTTCTTCTTCTTCTTCTTCTTCTTCTTCTTCTTCTTCTTCTTCTTCTTCTTCTTCTTCTTCTTCTTCTTCTTCTTCTTCTTCTTCTTCTTCTTCTTCTTCTTCTTCTTTTCTTTTTCTTTTTCTTTCTTTTTCTTTTTTCTTTTCTTTTTCTTTTTCTTTTTCTTTTTCTTTTTCTTTTTCTTTTTCTTTTTCTTTTTCTTTTTCTTCTTCTTCTTCTGCTTCTTCTTATCCTTCTCCTCCTTCTTCTTCTTCTACTTCTTCTTCCTAATATGTGATAGCTCTTGCTCTGTTTTTCTTTTTACTTTTGCATCATCTACTCCTTAACGTCTAGTGTATAGTCTGAATCATATAAGCGACTGGTCGCAACTGGGAACTGTTTTAATATCAGATCCGTCAAACAGAGCATTGAGTTAAGTCTGTATAATAACTATATCCCTGGTATCAAATACTATTTAAAGAGCGAACTTGACATACCTGTTTGCATTGTTTTCTCCCTTTTCATACTCGGATAAGGTCCAGAGATCAGACGCCCTCAGACGTCTTTTATTGGCGAGGCGGAACAGGGGTGACATCCATGTAAGCCAGATGTACGAGAGGGGACCACAGCGGTCTAGCGGATGCTCCTTCGTCATCTTTCTGTATGTTCTGTTATTGCATACAAAACTGAGTGAATAATAATGAGTTTTAAATAATTAATCATAGCGAATTTCCAATGAATAAAAATGTTCGCTGTGCATCCTCTACGAGACTACGATACAATTATGTCTTCAAGTTTTCTTTTAAATATGTCTAATGTGGGAGACAACCTCAATTCAACTGGCAAACTATTCCACACTGTAGAGCCAGCAAAACAAAAACTATGTTCCACACCATTTGAATTTATTATTGGGACCATCAACATTGAGGTATCTACTCTGGAACGAAGGTTATAGTTAGACTACACAATGAAGTAACTTTGCCTGAGTGAGTCGACCAAAATCAATATATCTATAAAGCCAGGCGCAGACAGAGCCGACTCGACCCGAACCGACTAGTTTTCAGCCTGCTTAACTAACTCAGTATGCGCTGCCTCAGGACTCAGGTTTTTCCAGTCAAGTGCCAGTCGGAGGTCATTCGAGGCCGATTCAACATGTTGGATCGGCTCCGACTGACTCTAGCCTGACTGAAAACCAGTTGAATCGGGTCGAGACGGCTCTGTCTGCGCCGGGCTTAAGTCAGATGCGCCAGATGAATCGGGTGGTCCGTCGTCATCATATTCCTGGTATTGGATACATATTTACAAAGGGATCTACATGAATTAACTTTACCTGAATTGACCAAAATCAAACTCAAAACAACAAAGGACATGAAATGCTTTTTTGTTGTTGTTTTTTCAAGTTTAAACGGTTGATGAGCTTATTCAACATGGAAAATACAGATGGCAACATGTTTGAAATGAAATTGGACAAGATGAATAATATCTGAAATGCTAAGCATTATCAATCGATCGGAGAAACAAGAAATCTTAACAAATGCGGTTTCTAAATCTCAGAAGATTGTGGACATTCATTATTATGTTTGGTGCATAATTGTGATTAATTCCTCTTTTCACGGAAAAAAAAAACACTCTCCATCTGTCTGAATTCAGAATATGTTTTGAAATACACATTTGTATTGAGAAAATATATTCTAAGGTAGGAAAAATCAATCATAAATTGATACATGTGCATTATCCGTACCGGGGTTTCAGCTGCTGTACGGAAACGCCACAAAAAGGGGTTCAATTCTCATCTCGAGAACGAGCGTGTGGTGACTATGAAATAATACAACCGGGTTATCATGCATAATAGCACGGGCGTAGACATGTCATTGATACCCATTCAACTGGGGGGGGGGGGGGATGATCTATTCATTCATCCCCCCCCTGATGAATAGGTATTACGTAAGTCGCTACGCCCGTGCATAATCGTGATAATAGTGTACTTCCCCTTTCACTAAAAACATATACAAAATGTGGTATAATTATATGTGCGCCATTAATTTTGTTATTACACAAAATACTACATTATTATACATTGTATTATTATTATTATTATGCATTGATCTACTTTATCTTCACTACGGTACCCCCTGGGGCATCGATCCCTCGCTTTCTGCTCATGAAGTCGAAGCTCTCTGTTACTTCCCGATACATTTACGTGTTTTAAAGGGAAAGTTGAGTTTTGGTAGAGAGGGCGCTAGACTACTTAATTGGTTTGTGAGGTAATGAAAAACTGAGTGTAAAATTTGAAAGAGCATAATATTTAAACAATAAAATCATCTTTGTTTGATCAAAATCGGTTCAGAAACGGCTGAAATATCCATATAAATACAACAATTTGTAATAAACCCGGGGCCCCGGGTTTATTAGAGAATTTTGAACCAGCCGTTAAAAATTCAAAAAAATGCTTCCTCTTTTCAAAAAGTTACAAAATAGGTATTTAAATAGTTGTTGGTTATTTCTCTATCTAATCACTATTTCAACAAAGCATCACATGCACAATATTTTATTCAAAATGGTTGAAACCGATGAGTGTTTAGAGAGCGCCCTCTTACGTTTTAACGGCTCTTTTTGAATGATAACATGATCTTTACTACGTCATTTGTAATTTTGTGTTCCTTTCTAGTTATAACTATTAGTTTGTAATGTAATGATGCAGGTTTTGGTTACTACAATTCAGTTTCACTAAAACTGTACTCTCCTTACCAGAACTCAACTATCCCTTTAAACTTGCATGCTCCTGGATTGTTCGTTATTATACGGCGTAAATATTCAATTTGAATAAACTTCCAAGCCCCAAAACAACCACAAAAACAACAGCAAAAATATACAAAACAACAACAGGAACAACACAAAACTTACCTTTGTCGCGGCTCGCGGGTGTTATCCTGCATATACACGTATATGCAATACGCTTCTGTTCAGAACTAACCGAGACACCCTCGAAGGAGACACTCGATAATTAATTCGCCGTTGTGATGAATTATCAAATGGAGTATAATTGCCTTATCATACAGGCTTAACTTAAGAGGTGTAACGGCCGATGAACGGGTTTACCCGCCAAATAATGCAACTTACACAGTATAAAGGTATACGGCTAGTAAGCAACTGATATAATAGCTTCATGCAGTTGTTAGAAAAGTGGTGTTTACAACACTCCTGCATTGGGTGTACTGCATTTTTTCTTCTTTAGATATTCTTGAATATATTATAATGATATGTTTGTTCACCAGGCCAACGCAATTGTCGTAGCAAAATCCCTAGGTATACAGGGGCGACCACGAATTCTACTAAGAGCCTTTTCACATTGGCGAAAATGCGTGATTTCAATCATGATTTGAGTTATTTTTCACTCCATTCACGGTATTTTTGACGGTGTGAACACTAATTGGAATCACAAATCGCGGAACTCAAATCATTGTCCAGAGCTGTGTTCAAATCATGATTCACTCAAATCACAGTGCGAATCGGTAGTGTGAACGGCATGACCTCCAAAAAATGATTTGGGAGGCGGAGCTTACGTGACCTTACATGCACTTCCACCAATAAACGGGGCGCTCTTCGTCTCCAGAAACTGTGATTGTAATCACATGGTTTTTTTTTCGCAGTGTGAAAGCAAGCAAGCAACATAATCACCGTGATTGTAAACATAACTCCAATCAAAACGCCCCTAGTAATATCCTTTTTTCTAGACTGCAACAATTACCAAGGTGTGCAATTATTACGCAAGAGTAATTGATTTAGTCTAACCAGGGAATCTATAAACCAAGGCTAATGCAACATACTTATTTGAAGAGCTATTTGTGTGTACCTCGAGTTGCAAAGATTTTCATCAAACTGGTTAGTTGTTCATTTCCAGCAGGTGCACAAATATACAATCCCATCACAGCTAGCACCTACACAGCGTGCTCTCTACCAACGTGCTCTGCTCTTTTCTGAACCATTTAAACAATGTTGAAGCATGGACCCAGGGTCCATGGTTGAAGCAAACATAGTTGAATTACTATGTAATTGTTCTTTGTTAATAATGGTGATAATGAGGCAACCACATGGAACCACCACCCCAAAATAGTGTTCTTACAAATGAAAGGTGATGTTTTGGTACTCTATTTCCCCTATACAAGTTCAGGAAATGTTGCTTGGATCAAATGTGCATATTTTATGATTTTCAATTAATTGTAACTTTACAATCGATTGCAACTATTACTGTACCGGGGCCCAAATGTTAACCAGTTCATCTTGTAATAAAAACATCATCTTATTCCTTTGTTTTTTGTTTTTTCATTTTCTATACCTCTAACATTGACATGTTCCTTAGGTCGCAACTTAGTTTTGAAGCGCCCTCCAAACCAGGGGGTTATTGCGTTTGTAAATATGAATATTGTATCAATCTGATTGTATAATATTATGTTCATTACATCATTTCTTCCATCGCCATTTCTAGTCATATCCTTTCCCACGGTCACCCCCATTTCCCGCATTCCTCTATAATCCCCAGCATCTGCCAATCCCATCCTCGTCGCCAAGCTAAAATGTATTGTATCTACGTCATATCTACGTCACTAAAATATTACACTGTACTTAAGGAATAGCGATTTGCTAAAATATATTTTAGTGACGTAGATATGACGTAGATATAATCAATTTTAACTTCAGAATAAACCCCCAGAACTTTACTATCCCTTTAACGATATTATTATAACAGAAAAATCACGCACATACACACACAAACAACATCGTCATTAAATTGTAAGACCTATTTTATATATATCGATCTATTTCTTTATCTTATCTGACTTTTAATTGAGTACAACGGTGGTGTCATTAAAGGTGGTGGTTACGTAAAGCATTAGCGCACTCGCAAACGTTGGCGCTTACGGAACCATCGGCCCTGTTGGTTCCGTGAGTTTCAGTGTTAAATTGTATCGTTTATGAATTATTTACCATTTGCAAAGTGTTGGCCATCTATTGAATATCACACAACGGTACCAAACCATAAAACCCTGTGTTGTTCTTTGCGTGGTGATCCCCTTTAAAGGGTTAGTACAGTTCGAGTCTAACTATAACTTTTAAATAACCATAACAAACTAATAGTTATAACGCAACCATACTATAAAGTGGTAAAACAACGTGTAAACGGCTAAGTGAAGATGCTGTTTTAATTCAAAAAGCACACCTGACAGTAGCAACCATTTCTTATCAACAATTGTGAATGTGATACATCAACTAGAGAGATCATCAATTACAATCAAAAAACCACCTTGGTATACTTTCGAAAAAGTGTAGGCATTATAAATATTTTCCTAGGTTATCGAATATATGCAGCTGGGGTCCAACATTTATTCCAATCGGATGGTATATATAATGAATATTTCAGCGGTTTCTGAACCGATTTTGCTCAAACAAGTGTATGATGTCTTAAAAATCACAATCTGTCTTCAAATATTACACTTCCTTCACGAATAAATTATTTCTTCTTACCCTAACCCTCTATTTCAAGCAACAACTGTCATGGCTGAATACTATCCCTTTAAACAATACAGTGCAAGACGGTGCCTGATTACGTAACTCTCAGTCAAACCCAGACTTCTAGGTAATGACCAGTGAATTAGTGTACAAACGACTAATACAATATTTGCTTATTGTAAAGTGCGTAAACATTGCGAACTGTTATAATATATAAATGTGAGACGAAACGTTATACACTGGGTTCGATTTGTACCAGAAGTCAAAGCAATAATCAGATCAGTTGCATTGCCGCATTATCATCTGATCATGACTATCTAGTTCAGGGCTTATAAAGAGACCTACTAGCTTTGTTGACATGTGCAAAAAGTAATGAGTGGTTGATACAATGTATAATGTGTTATCTGATATATCAACTGGGTGTTGTGTGAACATTTCAAGTTAAATGGACGTTATATGGCCGAGTAATGAGCAAAAATGCAAAGTGATATTCACTAACTCATTGCACTTACTTTGTACACGGTTTTCGCGGTCCAGTGGGTAATTTAACATCTGAACACTTCAATCGTAAAAATCTTTTTAACGGAAGGGAAATTTGAAAAACCGAAACATGTCCCATGCTTTTATTGTTAATACGAATACAACAAGGTATTCAACGAATTAAACCGTGATGCATGTTTACATGGTAATTAAGCATTAAATAAAATGTAATGCAATGTGTTTGCATGCTTACTCACTGATAAAGAGGTCACCTTTGTTGACTAATTGGGACCCAATAATATAGGTTTTCCCGCTCAATTTCGCGAGTGTGTCATTCAAATTGATAATAGGCCGGAGCAGACGAATTCGCGACATTTGTTATCGCCGTGTCAAAGCAGCATTTGAATTCGTAAATAGTCGTTCAAAATCATGTCGGAGCAAGTGAATTTGTACAAAGAGCATACCTTTTCATCAATGATCATTCAAATTGGCACGTAGTTTAAACTGGCGCCTCTCCGGTCATTCGAATTCGTGAAAGAGCATGACGCGTAAATTTGTATGCACCAAGTTGACATTTGGCTGCACATTCGTGAATTCGATTGCCCATAAATGAACTCCGGTGTCTATTCACGAAAGCTTATGCGTATATGCTTGAATTCGCTTGCACTTATTCGACTTTTGAAAGACCGATACCAACGATTACACGGCAATGCGTGAATTTGAATGACCCTTAATGAATTCGATTGAAAAAAGTGTAAAATTGAGCGGGAAAAGCTATATTGTATACACCTGCGTAATTATGCTAACATGGTCAACTTGCATATAATTATACACATACCAGTCCATCTTACTAAGCAGCCACAAGGATTATGTCGGAAGTCAGCTCTATACGGGCTAAAACGTGTGTGTTATCATTGAGAATCATTAAGGCCTTTATACCGTAGTGGATGTTTCAAAACTGTGTCAAACGTAATGCTAGGTTGGACTTAAACACCATGGAATGCCATTTTTGTAAAATTGTTAATCAAGTTCTTTAATCAGGCCTATGATTTTTATAAAATTTGATAAACATTTTCTTTTATGAAATAGACGTCAAGTTATTGATGTGAAATGTATAAGTTTCTCATATTCGCATTTGGGCTATTGAATATGTTTAATTCCGAAGCAACAAATGGCTTTCCATGATTTTTAAGTTCAACTTAGTGTTAAGTTCGACTTGGGATCTTTCTGAACCCCCCCCCCCCGATTGGGCTGCAATGATATTAAAGCAGCTTCCAGTTGCATTGGCTGCTCGGCGAATGCAATCGTTCATCATCGTCATACGGGATATTAAAGGGATAGTTGAGTTCTGGTAAGGAGAGTACAGTTTTGGTGAAACTGAATTTTAGTAACCAAAACCTGCATCATTACATTACAAACTAATAGTTATAACTAGAAAGGAACACAAAATTACAAATGACGTAGTAAAGATCATGTTATAATTCAAAAAGAGCCGTTAAAACGTAAGTGTGCGCTCTCTAAACACTCATCGGTTTCAACCATTTTGAATAAAATATTGTGCATGTGATGCTTTGTTGAAATAGTGATTAGATAGAGAAATAACCAACAACTATTTAAATACCTATTTTGTAACTTTTTGAAAAGAGGAAGCATTTTTTAAATTTTTTTAACGGCTGGTTCAAAATTCTCTAATAAACCTGGGGCCCCAGGTTTATTACAAATTGTTATATTTTATGGATATTTCAGCCGTTTCTGAACCGATTTTGATCACACAAAGATGATTTTATTATTTGAATATTATTCTCTTTCAAATTTTACACTCAGTTTTTCATTACCTCACAAAAAAATAAGTAGTCTAGCGCCCTCTCTACCAAAACTCAACTATCCCTTTAAAGAACAATGAAACCCAAGCAAACTGTTGTTTTCATAGACTTGAAGAGATTATGAGGAATAATCTCTGCAAGTTAGAGCATAATCATAATTGGTCAAGAAACAAGAGAACATATGGCTCTTTGAGGATGTCCATTTATTTATATGGGGAAGTCAAATTGGCAACGCCAATAAGTTTGTGGACTACTCCCAATAATATGTTTCGTACACAAATGTTCCCATTTGTTTCTATTTTCTTCATAGTCACACGTTTCAATTCCCCAAACTCATGATGTTTTGAGCATGGGTGTAGCTACGGGGGAGGCCCCCCCCCCCCCCCCACTGAAAAATCATGCTTGATCAACAAAGATTGAACTAAAAACAATGCCGTTAGAACACTATAATACAAAGAAAGAGAGTTCGAACCACATCTCTGGTACGAGGATTCGCCATCATGATCTAGATTAGATACCAATCCCGCAATAATTTACACACTTTACTTCACAAACGTCCGTTACCGTAAGTCAATTAAAGGCATGCATGTAAAGTGTAAAATTCTGCCGAAAGAGACATTTGAGACTTCAAACCTAAGTCAATATCATTGTAATATACAATTGAAAGATTTGTGAAAGTTTGAAAGAAAACGAACACTGTTTACCTAGTGAAAAAAAAACGAATATTGAGTTCATATTTTATCACATACTGATGGCCTGCTGTGGATTTGTCCCAGTAATTATCATCCGTTTGATCTTGACGATATCCGCACCCGGCCGTGTATACAGACGGTAAGGAATTCATGGAATTTGCGCGCACTCGGCTCAAAGTTCAGAGGGTCGGGAGTATTTCCCACGCGAGCGGACGTGTTCAGCTAGGACAATTGTACTTTTTATCAAAAGCGTTAGATAACGCTTTTTGAATAATGATTTTCAATGATAATTATCTTCATACTAAAGGGAAATTTGAACAAATCGAACCCTATTTTATTCTTCTCTTACCATAAGCTAAACAACACGGCAGAAGAGAAACGAGGAAGCTCCAAGTATTTTTCGTGGAGTTAGACACTTTACCTGTGTCACTTTAAGGTAATGTACCGTTAATTACTATACTAGTAGTTTAGCAACGTGTGCGCGTGCATATGATGACCGATCTGCTGTACATGCTAGTGATGTTCGTTATGTTGTTTCTTTGGTATGTCTGGAGTCTTGACTAGTCTGCACCCCTGCAATTAAGTCAAAGGGCTTACTGTATATCGCCACTTTGGGTTTAAAGTATGGCATATTAGTGGCACATTTGTGTCATGTTTGTGTAAATATTAATATGTTTGAACTGTAAACATCTGATGAGACTGAGAGCATCTATAGACATTTCTTTTTCTCGAATCATGACATGTTAACTCAGATTCTAAATTTCCTTCACAGGTATGGCATGACCACGGTGCACCAAATTGCACCATTTCAAGTATATAAATGCAAAATCATTCCCGTGGGAGAGGGATACCCCCTTCCAAACCCTCCACCTCTGTCTCTGCCCAAGCCCTCGGTCGCTTCGCTCCCTCGGGACTCATTCTTGGCTGTAGGCTATGTTATTGGATCATACATAATGTGGTATATGGTTAATGTTGGAACAGTAATATTTGTGTGTGTGTGTTGAGGATGCATATTTATTAATGTGTCAATTATTTGTTTTATTCGTGAAAAATATATTTAAACTTTCTGGTCGATCAAATCATAACACGCCTTTCCAGATACAGTTAATCTTAAGCCCGAATTTCCTATCTAGGTATGCACCAGATTGCACAATTTCAAGTCCAAAAATGCAAAAACTCCCTACCGTGGGATGGGGGACAGCCCCCTCCCACACCCTCACCCCGCTCAGTCGCTTCGCTCCCCTTGGTCTTGGTAGCTTCGCCCCCTCGCAATGTCTCACTCTCACCTCTGGCTCAAAGGTGGCAACCCTGAGATGGTGATTGAACATGTAAAGGATGGGACTTTCCCATAATGGTTAAAACAGCTACGTCGAACAGTTGAAAAGTTTGTTTGTTTCGTATGACATATATGCACATTTATAAATTCAAGTCTAGGTTTCTCAGCCAGGTCAGAGCAGCATCTGTTGTCCGATGAATCCCCTCAAAACTATCAGGGAAACATCGGAGAGGGCAGTCGTTTACCACATGCTTCACTGTCTGGTCTGGGTTCCCGCAGTCACATGCAGGGCTGTCTTTCATTTTCCATCGATGGAGATGATGGGCTGACCTTGCATGGAGTGTTCTTATCCTGTTCAGAGTCACCCATTGCTTTCTGGGGAGGTTGAACCCTGCTGGCTCTGACGTAGGGTCCTGTAGAAGGTCATGGTTAGGGAAGTCGGACTCTGCCCAGGTTTTGCGCCATTCTCCTTTCAGGTCAAACTCTTCTAGAGACTTTGCAGAAGTCCAAAAGGGTGTCCGTGATTTGAGGCGAATTTTGGGTAGGTTTCCTAGGTCTTCGTGGATAGGTAGGTCTGGGTTGGTGGAGGTGCGGTGTAGTTCCTTGCGCATTATCTCCTGTCTGCGTACACCAGGGGGAGCGATGTGTGAGAGAGCAGGTAGCCATTGAAGAGGTGTTGACTTAAGGGTGCCAGTAATTATTCTCATAGCCGAGTTCAAGATTACATCTACCTTCTTGGTATGGCAGCTCTCTGTCCGCACTGGTGAGCAGTACTCTGCAACAGAGTAGACTAGAGCTATGCAGGCTGTTCGGAGGGTTTGTGTGCCTGAACCCCAGCTATTTCCTGCAAGCTTCCGGATAATGTTGACTCTGGTCTTCAGTTTTCCAGAAACCCTCTTGAGATGTTCACGATAGGTGAGGCTGCGGTCCAGGGTAACTCCAAGGTATTTGGGGAACTCTTCATGCTTGACTGTTTTGCCACAGAAGGTGACATTCAGTTCTGTTTTCGCTTGTCGGTTACTGAGGTGGAAGGCAGTGGTTGTAGTCTTATTGGGATTGGGACGAAGGCGCCAGTAGATGAAGTAGTCCTCCATCTTCTTCATGTCCTCGGTGAGGGTTCTGCTAAGTACGTTGAAATCGGTGGATTGGGTAGCTAGTGCAAGGTCATCTGCATACGCAAATTTCCTGGACGTGGTCTCCGGCATGTCACTTACATAGATGTTAAAAAGCATCGGGGCCAAGACAGATCCTTGAGGGAGGCCGTCGTTGAGGGTTCTAGCCGAGCTTGTTTGTCCTCCAAGTGAAACTCTGAATCTTCTGTTGCTGAGTATGGAAGCAAGGATGCGCATGGTTGTCTGACACTTGAAGATGCGGGACGCTTTGAGTAGCAGGCCATGTCTCCATACAGTGTCGTAGGCTGATGAGAGGTCAATCAGTGCCACGCCCGTTTTGAGGGCGCGCTGATATCCGGCCTCGATGTAGGTAGTGAGGGCTAGGACTTGGTCGGAACAGCTCCTTTTCGGTCTGAAGCCTGCTTGCTCCTTTGGTAGCACAGGTTCTACCAATTGGCTAAGCCTGACTAGAAGGAGGCGCTCGAACAGTTTGTAGGATGTGCACAGAAGAGAGATGGGACGGTAGCTTGCAGGGTCGTTCGCAGGTTTCCCTGGTTTGATGATCGCTATCACTTTAGCCTCTCTCTAAGCCTTTGGGATAACTCCGGAAGAGTGGATGTATGTGAAGAATGAGGCCAGCCAGCCGCGGCCTTTTGGTCCAAGGTTCTTCAGGAATTCTGGGTAGATTCCATCAATTCCCGCAGCTTCCCCTGATTTTGTGGATGAGAGACCAATGTCGACATCTTCTCTAGTGTAAGGTCTTGCAAGTGGGGAAGTCTTAGCTGATGTTGAGTAGGACTTGGAAAGGTTCTTCTTGACTTCTTTACGTGATGCCTTTGTAGAAGGTACCTTGGAATTGAGGAGCAGGCGTGAAGCAACAGCATTTGCTGTTACTTTAGGAGGTTGATGTTGAACCGGGGTTGCTGCTCCAAGATGTCGAAGAAGGTTCCAGGCCTTCCGGCTCGAGTGTGTAAAGTTGAGATCTTCTACCGTCTCTTGCCAGCGCTTTTGTCTAGCTGTGTCAAGGGAATCCAAGAGTTCTGTTGCAATGTCTGGATCACCAGTGGATTCATACTGCTTGAGGAGCTCTTCTGATTCTGGCAGCCAGCAAGGTGTGAAGACTTTACGAAAGCCACGAGGGATGTGTTTCTTGGCAGTGTCCTTGAGGATTTTGCAGAAGGATGTGTAGCTTTTGGGGACTGGTTCAAGATTGGTGATTTGCTCCTCCACGTCATCTGTAAAGGCTTTCCAGTCAGCTTTCCTAAAGTTCCATCGTGGTTGGGGCTTTGATTGGATAAGAGGTATCTCTACTCCAATATGGATTAAAGCTGGACGATGTTGGCTATGAGGGAAGAGAGGAAGTATCTTGCGAGATGCATGTAGTGGGCGGCCATTGCTGGTTTTGGACAGGAAGCAGAGATCCGGATTGTAATCCCTTCTCCATCTGCTTGAGTGGAAAGTTCCCGGTTGTTTGGCATCATGAAGGAGGTAACGGTCGCAGGCTGATGCCCACATATCCAGTTGCTCTCCATTCTCGTCATCTTTGGCATAGCCCCAGGATGAGTGATGACTGTTGGAATCTCCAGCATGGACTTCAGGGTGGGTATGGGTCTGAAGTGCAGGAGAGGGCCAGTTCGTTTTTGGTGGTTTATATATGTTTGTAATTGTTATATCTCCAACTTTCACGGTGGCCGTGAAGATGTCATTATTGGAGGATTCCTCAAGGACGCAGAAGTCTGTCAGGTCATGTCTAAGGTAGGTAGCAACTCCATACTTGGCGTGGTGCACGGCCGCAATGAGCTTGAAGCCGTTGACGCGGAGCTTAGATGCACACGTCTCATCACGGATATGGGTTTCTTGTAGAAGGATAATGTCGATGTCGAGATCCTTTGTTGATCTAGCGAGGTAGTCACTTTTTGCGCGTGACATACCTTCCGCATTAATTTGGTATATGCGGAGAGATGTCCCTATTATGCGAGATGGTTGGCCTTGATAAGGGCCATTACGGGACGTTTTGCCCTGAGGAGGGCCATTCGTAGATTGACTTGGGGAAGACACTATTGGTTGCGCATGTCTGGTTGATGGCATTAGTAAGGAAGGTTTCCAAACAGGGTGGACCACTTTTCTCGTGGACCACGAGAAAGTAAAATTGTATATTGTGCCCCCCCCCCCCCCACGAAAATGTAAGCCCCCCCCCCCCCCCCCCCGTTGAAAAAATCCTAGCTACGCCGCTGGTAGTAATAGTAGTAATAGTGGTATTATTAGTATTATTATTATTATTATTATCATCACTATAAATGTTTTTATTATCATTATGATTAGTAGTAGTAGTAGTAGTAGTACATGTAGTAATATTATTAATATTAATTTTAATATATATTTTGTTTATATTGTTCAGAACGAAGACTACTGTAACTCGATCAACAACAGTAACAACAACACATAATATTTTGTATTATATGTGACGTTTCATCTGACCCCCGATACAATTACCCACTAAGCCGGAACCTTGCCGGGTCATATCGTTTTACAAATGCGTGTATGAAAAAGAGAAAGTTGCGCCAACCACCAGCGCCTTGCTAATAGTCATGTTATTCGTTTTATTATACCGGTCCTATATTACGGTCTTGCCTCATATAAGTTGGGCCAAAGCACATGCATGATTATGTATGTTCAGTTCACGGTAAATATCTTAATTATTTCGAAGTTTTCAATCTTTATAACAGCATTCGCGGTTGTGAATAATTTGTTTTCCTGTGCTACAGCAATACAATAGTGACAATCGTATTGGTGCTATACATGCAATAGTACCAACAACAAAATAACGACTTTTTATGCAGGTCATCAATCTAATTTTATCCTATCTGGTAAAGCTTGATTTTCTTGTTGGTTATAGGAGAGAACTTATTTTTCTTGCAAATTCCATCAGGTGTAAAATAGGATACTCTTTAGGGAGAAAACAATTCTGATACTTATTTGGACAGTTTTTCACTCGAAAGGTATCTGTATTCTGGGAGAAACTTTGATTTCCTATTGTTGATAGAAACCGTTGTTTTTCGCTTTAATATCACCATGGACATATCATCACTCGCCGGGTGCTCCCATGCATTCCTCTCCATCTCCTGCAATACGACGTCGACGTCGCTACCGACCGACGTCGTCGATTACATTCACGTATTCGCCACGGTCGTCTTCATGGTCATGCTTCTCGTCATCGTTGCCGGACTGACGGGAAATTTTCTCATCATCTACGTCGTCGTAACCAAGCCTAAGATGGTGACCATCCACAACGTGCATGTCGCCAACCTCGCCGTGATCGACTTCCTGTTCCTAGGTTTTTGCAGCGTGGTCGATGAAATCGGAATCGGCTACATTGCGTTTAACGGCAGCCTTCACAGTGTTTCGCTTAGCTTTTCAGCGGTTCTCATATTTGCACATACGGTACGTGAACACATCCATTTATGTTGTATTTGTATTTATTTTAATTGTGGCATTCGGAATAACTTATTTTGTAATACGCTTTTGTGATATGAATTTTTTCCAGTTGACTGCCACGTGATGGATATTATAATAATTCAGTGGAATCCGAGTGTTACCTTTACCATGTAAAAGGGAACTCCTTTCGGAGGCCAAACATTAGTCAATCTACCCCATATCTAAACAAAAATGCTAGCATTAAAGTGATAAATTAACTTCATAAGGCTTTTCCGGAAGTGGCATTTGAGACTCGAGTCATACACCGATATCATTGTAAGGTTCTTCTTAAGGTTGTGTCATAGTTTCATAGAAAGGAAAAAACTGTTTACCTAGTAGGAAAGTGAAAATATATGTCAGATTTGTCTAACTACCGCCCATTGACTTTGACTACAATCGAAAAGCGTTCAGGAACGTTTTCAGTTCAATCATGAATATCATCATAATTAGGGAGACATTTGACAAAATTATTCTGTTATAATAAAATAATAATATTGAATATTTATATTCCGCAATATCAACCTAATAAGGTGCTCAAAGCGCTTTGGGAAATATAGTTTAAACACTTATAAAGGGAACAATAAAATGAAGGGAAAAAAGAAGGTCTACTTAAATGCCGTTTGAAACAAATGATATTTCAACCTGTCCTAAAATGTGTCCACGGTGCCACTAATAAGCCCCAAAACAAGGTACAATAGGAATTTTACCGCTCCAAGTGAGTTTGGTTGTATATATTTTGACAAAGTTAATGGATCACTTTAAACACGTGAAAGGTCAGATGCTCATCATAAAATTGTTTACAATTCTAAACGTTTGCTTTTCATTGTAGCTTACGTACACCGCAACCTGTGGGACTCTCATCATTCTGACGATTGACCGGTATCTGTCCATTGTTCGTCCCCTGGAAAACAAGAAGAACCGGACCCTCAAGAACGCCACGATGCTGCAAGGAATCGTTTGGGCAGGTGTGTAATAATATCCCATTGAAAATATCACTCACAATATGGTCAAATATAGATGCCAATCTTTACATTCAGCTTTCAGGGAGGATTCATTTAGAAATCAGAGTGGTTTATATCAATTGCATACATCATAATCTATGTGAATAATCCAGTCCAAACAACAGGGCGGCATTGAAACTTGGGTGGTGTGACGAATTAACAGAATATACATTTCTGGGAGCCTCCCTGATAATCAGGAAGGGTTGGAATCTCTGTGATAAGTATTAAATATAAATCTCATATCCTAATCTCCCGCACTTTTCCTCCCTTAGAAATGGTAGATAGGCGTTGATGGTGCCTGCATGTACAGTGTGTGCATAATCTCTGATTTTGAAAACAACACATATTCTATTAATGTATAGATGTTGGTTCAGTTGTTTTATATCATCAAATTCCAATCAAAGGACGGGTATAGCCCAAAGGTATATTGTATTGAATCACTGGGCGTAAAAGGAAATGTATAGCTGTCAAGGTTAATCATCTTAATAAATCTTGTGAATTGAGAATTATAGATACATTTGATCGATAAGAGATTAATTAATGCTCTTATTTGAATTTACATTGACAAAATTACTGTAAAGAAATCAGACTAATCAAAAGATGTTTACAGTTAAGTATCGCTTGCATAATTATTATTTTAACCTTGTTTGAACACGAAGGATAACATTGAAATGAAAGATTAGGTCAACTTTCGCTGGTAGTATGCGTGTCTGAAAGGTAGTATCAAATGGCAAGTTTGAGTTGTCAACTTAACTGCCAAACAAATTCATCAGTTACGTGTTGAATTCAAGGAGAGGTTCAATGTTGTACCAGTAACTATAACATAGTGGTTTAGTAACACCCACAATGTTTTATGAACATTTAATGTACATTTGCAGGATTTAGAATTAACCGTATTCCAGCAAAGAATTGAGTCTATCATACTTTACAAAGTCATTAGAAAAACAATCCTGTTTACATGGATAAGGATGTAAATTGGTGAACATAATAATGATAATAATAATTATAGTAATAATAATATACATTTATCATGTTTATAGAGCACAAATTGCAAAGAGCCTCTAAGCGCTATTAGTATTACCCCCAGTCAACCGATACACACTTCTATCGTTCCCGCACACAAAGTGCACAATTTCCACTCCCTTGAGAGTATTCCAGCCAGTCGCTTGTCAGGCGCAAATGTGCAAAGGTGATGACAAAATGCTTACAAATACGTCCTCTAATATTATCTGAAAATTGTCCCCGCTTCCCGATACCAAACACTCTTAGGTGTTTGTGTCACGTTTACGGTCAGAGTTTGTATTTTTTTTTTCCCCTCAAAATCCTGGTTTCTACCATATTGCTTAAACCCTCTCATATACAGCTCTCTCAGCAACCTTGAGCATAATATAACTTCATGTCCCGGCCAGTGAATAGACAGTTATGAAAATAACGGACTGAAATAATGTTCGGAGAGGCTCTGTCGAAAGGGTGCAACCTGTGATCCGTAACTTGTCGAACACTCATACTCGAAAATACCCTTATCTTTCATAAATATTTCCCTTTTCTAGTGTCCCTCGTCTTTGCTATCGTCGTCGCCGCACTTGAATCGTCGTTCGTCACCCAGGTGGTCGCCGAGGCTATCGCCCTCTACGGCTACGCGCTGTTGTACGTGTGTCTCATCGTCTTCATGCTCAGCTGCATCGCCGCCATCTTCCGCTCTGCGCGCGACCAGGAGCTGGTGGAAGGGGACCGCGTGGCTCGCTGGCAACTTCGCCGCAACATGCAGATGCTGCGCATGGTCAACGCCCTGGTATTTGCTTTCGTGGTTTGTCAGGGTGTCTGGGTCGGCTTCGGGCTCTACGCGCACCACGCGGGGTATTACCACGGTGACGTCACAGCTCTCGGCGCGAATGAGAGCTTGCGTATCGACACTGCGGTGCGCATCGTAGCTCGCCTCGCCTGCGCGCTCAACAGCGCAGTCAATCCCTTGATCTACGGGACGCTTACGGCGGACTTCCGGAAGTACCTGCGCCAGATCATCCTCCACCCGTTCGCGAATTCGCGCCCATCACACTCACAGAGACGAGGCACGACCGACAGTCAGCGGCAGAGCATGATGGTCATGGCAGCATCATCATCTACTATCATTGAACAGTAGTCTGTTCATGATATATTATATTTATTTACCTTTGACAATTTGAATACTGTTAGGGTTAAATAGATACCAGCTGTCAGTTCCTGGTTTGGTTATTATTGAAATTTAATCCTACATTATAAGATATGTCATGCCTTTTCGTCAACATTTATATATCTACAGCTTGTCCCAGTAAAAATTACAACGGCACTTTCCGCAACGATAACTTTAAAGATATTAGATCAATCAGAATGATATTTTAGGATATGAAACTATAACTTATTACCTACATATTGCAGAAAACCCTATTCGATTTGCTTCAGTGGTCATGGAGAATGAGGATCTTTTGTCAATCACGTCAGATGTCCCTTCCCTCCAGATTTTGTAAGGAGACGTGTTGTCCATTGACAACGGGACTTTCTGCAACGATAACTTTAAAATAGTAAATAAATCAGAATAATATTTCAGGGTATGAAACTTTAACTTATTACGTACATCTTGCAGAAAACCCTATTCGATTTGCTTCAGTGGTCATGGAGAATGAGGATCTTTTGTCAATCATGTCATGTGTCCTTTTTCGTTCATAACGCGTGAACATAACGAAAATGGACACATGACATGATGACAAAAGATCCTCATTCTCCATGACCACTGAAGCAAATCGAATATAATTTTCTGCAAGATGTAGGTAATAAGTTATATTTTCATACCCTGAAATATTATTCTGATTGATTTACTATTTTTAAAGTTATCGTTGCAGAAAGTTGTCAATGGTCTCCTTACAAAATCTGGAGGGAAGGGATATCTGACATGAATGACAAAAGATCCTCATTCTCCATGACCACTGAAGCAAATCGAATAAGGGTTTCTGCAAGATGTAGGTAATAAGTTAAAGTTTCATACCCTGAAATATCATTCTGATTGATCCACTATCTGTAAAGTTATCGTTGCAGAATGTCCCGTTGTCAATGGACAACACGTCTCCTCACAAAATCTGGAGGGAAGGGACATCTGACATGATTGACAAAAGATCCTAATTCTCCATGACCACTGAAGCAAATCGAATAGGGTTTTCTGCAAGACGTCGTAATAAGTTATAGTTTCATACCCTGAAATATCATTCTGATTGATCTACTATCTTTAAAGTTATCGTTGCGGAAAGTGCCGTTGTAATTTTTTTTCTGGGACAAGCTGTATAGTAGCATGATATAGCCATTGTAGTAGAGGGAACGTGTTTGTCTGGACAAAACCCATATATACATGTTGTCTCTTGTTGATGGGCTGCAGCATACACACACACTCATCGCACAACTTGTAATCGTTGAAAGTTTACTGGCTTTATTTGTTCAATCATTTGTTACAGCAACTGTATTTTAATCCTTTCCTCATTGGAAATTTTCTCCCGCCATGCATCGGCCAAAGTTGCAGATCACACACGTCCTCATAAATGTAATGTCATATTCAAGTATTGTGTCACTGTTTTTGTTTATAACAGTAGACGACTATGTTTATGATAAATTACATTCTGACAAAACATGAAATAAGTAGAATATTTCGTGAATACTGCAAAGATATCTCGTTATGTAGCAATGACTAATATGTATTATATGCATTATTTATTGTTCACAATAATTATTTCATAAACAGGAAGAAGGTCACGAATTCTTTTTATCGGTTGATATCTCAAAAGACTTCAGTTAGGATCATTTCAATAATTGGCATAAAACATTGCCTCAATTTGTTTCTAATCACTGCGCGGACAATTAATTATGTCATAGTTGCACAGAAAATGACATTTCATACATTGTCAAATGTCATTTAATTTGGAATATATCGGACTTTTCTCATCATTTTCTAATTATAAACTTATCATATATATTGGTGCAATTACCTGGTGTTGATAAACAAGTAATGTCTAAGATTTATGGCTAAACGTCTTTACATTTGTAAAACATTAACTTTGTGAATTTCACATTTGTAAGTGTCTGCGTATTTATGACGATTGATCATCGTTATTATTTTAGTAATTTTTTGTTCACGATAACATTGGTACATGTTTTATTTATAAAGGTTCGGAGACCATTTATATTGGAATCTTACTGATTGTTGTGATTGGTTTATATAGCTTTAGACAAGATGCAAATGAAAAGTGTTTGTAATATTGATGTTTCCGTGATTGTTCGTGTTAATGTCAGTAGTGTGTATTTTTTTGTATTTGTCTATGTTTTATTTATAATCTTGAAGTAACTTCACACCTTTTATAAAATATGATATTTATAATCGCATGAAAACTCTGGATGAGGTTGAAGTCAATTTGAATAAATGCAACACAATGATTCATACCTAGACATAAGTTTTTGCAAGATCCCATTGTGTCAAAATTGAAAATGTTGCTAGAAAATGTATATCGATTCACATGAAAAGATGAACGTGTAAATAAGTTTCTTTAAAACCCCATTGTATTACTAACGCAATACACGGTTCTTCTGGAACCGTTTGGTTGAAGAAAAAAAAAATTGTAGATACTCTGAATTAAATATACAAAGTGTCACTTTATTTCCATAGCATGATATAAACAATGAAAACTGTTTGTTACGTAAAACAAAATAGTTGGATAGTTCAACGCATGATGTAGTTATTTCCTTTCGAAGACCAATGTTGGATTGTTCAACATTTTACTTTGTAATAAAATTGAAATCAAATGTGATTATTCTTCTTCTTTTCTGTACCATGTAAACTATACCTTGTTTGTAGTTTTGTATTGAATACTATATCATATGTACTTTCTTGTTAGAAATGAAACAGGAATGAAACTGACAATCGTGTTAGTTGTTGGTGAATTGCGGGCATGAACAAACAAAATAGCATATTACGTTTCGAGAGAGCGTGTAAGCAAAAACCGAACCTTGAAAATGTGATGGTACAGCAGGGTATAATCCGGGGTCGTCAAATTATGCAAAATAATCTGGTCACCCTCAGTCTCCCACCCCCAGTGGAGTAGCTACGGAGTGGTGTGTGTGTGGGGGGGGGGGGGGGGACACGGGGGGCACTTGACTAAAAAATAAAAATAATTAGGGTTAAATATGCGAACAAACAAAGAAATCCAATATTGCTTGCCCCCAATCATTCGCCTGACCCTTCTCCGAAATCAGTCCGACGAACCCTACGCTACTGCCAAACCTGCACCACGCTGCCCCCCCCCCCCCCCCAATTTAAAACAATTGAAATAAATACTACATTACACAGATTCTATTAACTTTTATTCATTTTCAGGTTTCCAACAGAATGTAAATATCAAATATAGCCAATTAATTGGAAAAAGAGAGATCCACTAAAAAAAAAAAAAACAGAACTAATAAGAGTGTTGATCTTATTTGCTAAACATAAATGTACTAAACCCTAGTAATTTTGGAGTTCATTATTTGATCAACATATTTTTCCCATTAATGTAAACATCACTTAATTGTCAACTTCCTTCTCTTGCATTGTACATATTATCTGTTCTGATTAAGTCATGCTTATCTGCCAGTATGCAATCTGAAAGGAATCTAGTAACTTTTTTGATAATGTGCAAAACCTGGCAAATGGTTGATAAAATGTGTCTTTCTGTGATGTGATGTGTCAAAATTCCATGGTAAATCTAATGTATGATGACGGAGTGATCATCGAAAATGCAAAGTGATATTCGTGAACTCACTGCCATCATTTTGTTCACGGTTATATTTGTCCACTAGATAATTACAAATAACACTTCGATCATACATATCTCTAATAACGGAAGAGAAATTTGAAAAAACCGAAAGCTGTTTCTAGTTTGCTTCTGTATTGGTTTTACGAATATAATCAGATATGTAAGAACCGCTTAAGTTCCCAGTAAGTTTTGAGGATTTTGACAATGTTACGATGACTATATATTTGACTATATTTCCTTAAGTTACGATGAAAGATTCATGAGCTGTATTTCACAAAGGTGGATTCAACTTTTCAAAATATTAGATTAGCACTAATGATAACGTAATTTGGCCCTTTGCGTCCGTTGCTTTACTCTGGGACACATTGTACCATTGTAAGATACAAGTAAGAAAAATACATCCCATTCATACTTGCGTCTAGCACTGGCTCGGCACTGGCCTGAGAGAAGATGTCTACCCATTCATGCTAGGCATCAACACTGGACAAGTATCGCGCAGTTATGAATGCGACAGTGGCTTGGATGCTTCTGGGCATGCGCAATACGACGTTGGTAGTAGTAATTAAAAATGACGTATTCCACCCCTATTGTGACGTAACGATGACTAGGCTCATTATGTGCAAGCAATACCTTAATGCGCATTCGCCGAGTTATGCTAGCCACTGTTCCATTCACACTTGCGATAACAGTGGCTTAGCCTTGTCTAGCATCTGCATAATGCCCGGCTAGGCCGAGCCAATTAGGATGAGGCTAGACAATTCCATTAATATTCGCGCAGACAGTGCTAGACGCAAGTATGAATGGGATGTAAGACAGATGATACATGTGTATATATTATCATATACCCGCTTAAATAAATTTACTTCAATATCAATCCATGGCAACCTCAACACTCAACATGCAACTCACGTTACCTTCACTTACATCCTGGTTTAGTACCATGCTCTTTGTGGTAGTAAAAGACAGATGTTCATAAAAAAAAACGTTTACAAGCTTGCGTTTGAATAACAATAGTCGTTTGCTTCCAAATCTGATGCTAATTTTTATATTCACAATAGTTTGCTTTAGGAGGAAGTGGACGAGGGCAATTATCGCACAATGCAGTAAAGTCTTTTGTCATTCTTCTAGAGAGGTGTTGTCTACTGTTGAATATTGAGAACACATTTTGTGTTATACATATATCTGAAGTGTTTTATGAAGATTTGGTTTCAGTCTGCATGTCTGAGATTCACTTTGAGCTTGAATGAATCATCGTTACAACGGTTAAGCTGCTGAAATGAGTGTTCGAATTGGAATATAAAGCCTTTATAATGTAATATTTTGACTGATCGCGATCCTGCTATTGTGTACATGTATAATAAAGATAGGTTATGTCATTCATACTGCTGGTAGTTATTAACAAATCAACTTTCTAATCAGTGATAGTCATTACGAAAAAGAAGAAAAAAAAACCAAGGGACAAAATGGAGGACACATGTCCACACTCGTTGCTGCATTTCTGCGTGTCCAACGACCACATCGCTAACGACAGCCTTGACGCAGGCGTCGTTGAACTCCCGAAGAACGTCGACGCTGCCCTGTTCGTCTTGACGTGCATCTTCGTGTCGTTGGGTCTAGTAGCCAACTTCCTGGTCGTGCTCGTTGTAGCCAGGAAGAAGGACATGCGAACCGTGTGCAACATCCTGGTCGCCAACCTCGCCGTGCGCGACATCGTCTTCCTGTGCGTGGTCGGCCTCACAGATATAGCCTTCCATGCTCTCCATTTGGTGCAAGAGAACGACACCCAGACGCAAGCCATCTCCTCCCTAACGGTCTACGGTTTAACGGTAAATCAACACTACCCATCACGCCCCTTCCCCATGTCCCTCCATTGCTACTATTATAGTTAACTGGTTAAAATACGTTAGACTTATATGCAACACAATAATTCAACATAACTGTCATATCATGGTTTGTACCAAACAATATCGATCCCGTTCCTCTCCATGATTCCCTTCCTCTAAAAGGTATATCAAGTCGAAAGGTACAATCATCACAATTATAATTAGAACATTAAATTGAATTACAAAGCAGAACGGAAACAAGTTTATAAAAAGAAAGACGGAGCATAACATTTTAATAACCAATCTGGGTATATTACGTAGTAGTAGCAGCAGTACTAGAAGAAGTAATAGAAGTATAGTCATAGTAATAACAGTAAGCATTATTTGTAATAGTACATGTAGAAGTAGTAGTAGTAGTAGTAGTAGTAGTAGTAGTAGTAGTAGTAGTAGTAGTAGTAGTAGTAGTAGTAGTAGTAGTAGTAGTAGTAGTAATAGTAATAGTAATAGTAGTAGTAGTAGTAGTAGTAGTAGTAGTAGTAGTAGTAGTAGTAGTAGTAGTAATAGGTAGTAGTAGTAATTATACAAGAAAAGAATAGAGTGAAAATTGCTTGACATATCTGCACCTATAACTATACTACAGTATTCTTTGGTAAAAATTAATAATAGTTTTGTAGTTCTTGATGGTTAATAGAAATGTATCATTTGTTTTATTTCTCATATTTTGATAGGCAATATTTAAATTCTGCCATTGCATAACACTCACTTGCATTCTTATTTATATGTTGTACTGGTATATTTCCTTTTAATTTGCATAATATATTGAATTGTTTTAACCTTGTAAATTCACTTGTAATTTAGCCTTTTGGCTACAAATAGTTGAATAAAATACCTTGAATTGAATTGATTGTATCATTATTATCATTTGCCTCCAGGTCACGATCATGGCAACCTCAGGCTTCCTGGTCGCCCTGGCCCTCGATCGGTATCGTTCTATCGGTCAGCCGATGACGTCACGCACCAAGAAGAGCATCAAGAGTGCAATGATCTCTAGTGCCGTGATTTGGATAGGTGAGTTGTTGCATTAAAATGATTTAGTAACATTGTTGACATGTGCAAACGGTGATGTATGGTTTATGAAAGTGAGTATTTATGCGATCTGATATGTCTACTAAGGAATGTGTGAGAAATTCACAATAAATGGCAGAGTGATATTCGCAGACTCATTGCACGGAGTTCGTACACAGTTATAACTTTCCAGTGGAAAATTAAATATCCGGCGAACATTTCAAACGTAGATATCTTTATTACGAAAGGGGAATTTGAACAACCAAAACTCGTTATTTGCTTATATCGGTAACACGAATCCAATTAGTTTTAAACGAACCACTACTGTGAGTTCTGATTCAGTTTTGTGGATTTGGACATTGTTTAAATAATCAAAGCTTAGAACATAGAACAATACACATTTTATCTTTCATTCATCACTCTGAGCACAAGCCAGCACAGTTACTATCTGATCCCTTTATTTATTTATTTATTAACGTTTTATTTCAACAGGGTAGCCCTTTCAGTTAAACAACTGATCTACCAAGGGGCCTTGCATACAATAAAAAACAATACAATGCACAATTTTGAACACAACAACACAATGAGAATAAATACAAATGAATAACAAATTTATACATAAAATAATTAATAAATCAGTGTCAGAGATAACTAACAACTACTTTCATCCAAAAACAAACTAAAAAAAAAAATTAAAAAAAAAACCTAACTTTTACTCAGATTGGGAACTATGGTAGTGAGTGATATATTTACTACTAAAATGTATACTAGGAAATAAATGTGAGTAATTAAATACGATCAATAAGTGATAATAATTTACATTGCCTTTTAAAAGAGGCAACTGATGTGGTATTTCTAATGCAAAGTGGGAGATTGTTCCAAATTATCGAACCTAAATACTGAAAGGATCTTTTCATATAGTCTTTGTTTGGCTTAATTACATATAAAGGATTATCGATGGCATATCTTGTAAGTATATGCGGAGTTCTAAAAATTACCATAACCTTCAAATACTCTGGTGAAAGTCCATTTATAACTTTAAACATATACAAACAAAATTGATAATTAACTCTTTGTAAGACAGATTGCCAGTTTAGCTGTTTCAACATTATCAAATGAGGTGTAAGAAAATCCGCATTCAGAAGTAATCCCGACATCAAAAGGGCGCAACATTTTGATTTCAGACAGACTTCTGCAAATGTTGTCACGGTAACAGTTTTCCTTATATAAAATGCATTTGAAAGAACAAAAATACCATTGAGATTTGAGAAGACAACGAAACTAGAACAAATTGCCCGAGCGTTGTCCGCATTACACACAGGGCGCGTGACGTCATTGTAGGCGGAAGGGACCCATTAAGTTCGTAAGATTTTCTTATTAAAGAATGATGTCCGAGTCTTCATTCATAGACAAAATTAATTTCACAGTGATGTGTGATAGTTTCATTAAAAAAAGGGACACTGTTGACGTAGTGAGTGTAAAAGGAAGTGTGTTTCATAGAAAAGTGTTTCATAGAAAAGGAACACCGTATAACCTAAAGCCCGGCGCAGACAGAGCCGACTCGACCCGATCCGACTGGTTTCAATCAGGCTAGAGTAGGGCCCGGTCGGACAGAGCCGATTCATCGTGTTGAATCGGCCACGACTGGCATCCGACTGTCTCTCGTCTGGCAAAATGTGTGTCGCGAGGCACTGAAAACTGAGCCAATCCGAGTGACAACCAGTCGGATCGGGTCGAGTCGGCTCTGTCTGCAGAGGGCTTAAGTGAAATGAGTATAGTCGGAAAGCGTTCCTGAAACGTTTTTAAATATTTATATTTAATCATTAATAACTACATAATAATGGGAACATTGGAAGAAAACAAATCAATGCCCATTTCATTATTTTATTATTGAAATGTTTCCTCAAAGGCGAATCAAATGCATTTTAATACAACAGTGCCCGCATAATAAATATGTTGACTATCACGCGACGATCCGATGTCTCCACAATGTCGACAATTGTAAAATGCCCTCATATTTCCGTACTACACAGTGTCCCAGAAAAATCGAAACCGGATTTCATGGCAGAAATTTTCTGTCATAATGAATCATTTCTTTGATAAGATATACATGTATGAAAAGCTCTGTTTCTCTCCTTTCATTTGATGTACAACTTATGGCACATAATTCACGCATAAATGAATTAAAATAATGGAAAGTGGTGTTACCAAAATTCCATTTGCACGCAGAAATTGCAAGTTTGGGTGAGTTTTTAGGGTTGTAAACGTACTTATTTTAAAAAAAGACAAACACTGCATGAAAAATCATTTTTAAAATCTTTTATATGACACCTCATGCACACGAAATAAACGTCGTATGCCAGAGAACAAGTACAATGAAAACTGCCATGAAATCCGGTTTCGTTTTATCTGGGACACACTGTACTTTAGTTCAAGATTTATAGTATTGTTAAACAAATAGATACAGGGATAACATTATATTACATGAATCACAGTGTTCATAATGTAGAGTGCCAATCATGTATATTAGCAGGATTAGAATTATGTATAATGATAAGAACAATGATTGGTTGGAGTGAGAAATCTTGATGAATTTTTATTGACAAAGTGAAATGTTCAGAACTGATAGTGCGCTATCAGACTATTAAAATCGTGTACACCAATATTGGTTGATATTCACGTATGATATACATCTCACCACCTGTAATAACACCTTGGCCCGTTGCAGAAAGAGATACAATCGATTGTAAGTTACGATTGATCGTAAGTCAGAAAATGTACGCGTTTCAACCAATCAGATTTGAGCATCTAGAACACGTGATCTGACTTACGATTAATTGCAACTTACAATCGATTGTATCTCTTTCTGCAACGGGGCCCTTGGATGACTTTAAAGTGATACATTAACTTCATAAGGTCTTTTTTCCAGAAGATAATATTTGAGACTTCAATCATATATATTATTTTAATTGTAATGTTCTCCTGAAAGGTGTGTGATAGTTTCATTCATTGATAAACACAGTTCGACCTAGTTAAAAAGTAACATTTTAATGTAAGATAGCCCATTGATCTTGACTGCAACACAAAGAAAGTTATCCTTCAAATAGCCCAATACATTGCGCTGGACATCGTATGTACTTAATAACACCATGATCACAAAAATAATGAAAACAGTCGCTTTGCTATAGTCATGAAGAATGAACTGAGTAAGTGACATGGCATTATCGCATCACTTCCATATGGGGTGTGTGTTGCAATGTGTTGGGAGTTGGGACACTCTCTAATATATTTTTTGTTCCACTTCAAATCACAATTTTATTTTACCTCATCCAATATAACATTATTGCGTTGCGTTGTGTTAAATTGTACAATTACTCAATTACGTAATACAGTAAACGTCCTATGCACACTCATTTAGCTTATGTTCTCGACATTTTTTACTTTTCCCTACAGTGTCTCTGCTACTCTGCATCGTCCACCCTGTCCTGAAGACCCAACTCCGGCAGATTGCGTGGCTCCATACCATAGTCGTACTGGCCTTCATCGCCTACGTTGTTCCGCTGACTGTCGTCCTCGGGTGCTACGTCGCCATATATGTCGCCGTGCGCCGCCAAGAGAGCGGGGAGTGGAACCACCTCACGCGGTGGGACTTCCGCAGAAAAATCCGCGTCCTCCGCATGGTTGCCTACGTCGTCATCGTCTTCTTGTTGGCGTGGGGCTTCTGGTACGCCATCTGCATCTACATCGCCGTCAAGTTGACGAAGGGTGTCGACCTGACCCAGCAGGATCAGATCCTGGTCGGGGTCGCGGACCTCCTGGTGTTCGCAGCCGGTGCCGTCAATCCGTTCATCTACGGCATCACCAACGCCAACTTCAACCGCCATTTCAAGGCTCTGCTGTGCCGCTCCTTCACACCTCGATCACTCCAGCACATCTCGGCATCGAGGGAGCCGAACGTCGAGACGAATACGGACACGATCAGGGTGCCCTCCGATAAGAACGTTCACCGGCACAGCATGATTACCATCGAGACAGTCGACTGATTACTCTAGATTCGTAATTCCCCAAGCGCAGCCATCCTCTATTTATAAATAGTTGTAATTAAACAAAATACCATGAAAGTGCCACTAAGCGCCGTATTAAATCCGCTGTATTAGATTCGCCAAGCGAGCCGCTTCGTAACCACTTTAGTAAATAACAACAACGTGCATGCCTGCATGGTACGATAAATACGCAAAGCCATTTACTGATTCTCGATATTGCATTTATTACATGAATATGTACAATTGTGCACATTATACGGTCGTAAGAAATTTATCTTAAAGTCATACCTGTAAAGTGTCCAAATCCACGAAAATTACTTGGAGCTTCCTCGTTTCTCTTCTACCGTGTTGTTTAGCTTATGGTAAAAGAAGAATAAAATAGGGTTTGATTTTTTCAAATGTCCCTTTAGTATGAAGATAATTATCATTTAAATCTTTTATTTCAATCACGTTGATTAACGCTTTTGATAAAAAGTACAATTGTCCTAGCTGAGAACGTCCGCATGCAGCACTCGTGAGAACATTCCGGAGATTGAACTTTGAGCCGAGCGAGTGCAAATTCCATGAATTCTGTACTACGTGTGTAAACATACACGGGTGCGAATATCTCAAACGGATCATTCATTACTGCGACAAATGTATGGCAGACCATCAGTATTCGGTGATAAAATATGAACTCAATATTCGTTTTTTTCACTAGGTAAACAGTGTTCGTTTTCTTTCAAACTTTCACAAATCTTTCAATTGTATTTTACAATGATATTGATATAGGATTGAAGTCTCAAATGTCATTTTGTGCAATATCTGACACTTTACAGGTATCACTTTAACCGAAAGGAAACTTATATTAGTAAATTAAATAAATATTCAATTTGTAAGAATCTATGATGTACATTGACATTGTCATTCAGGTGGTTATTTCATTATATTAAATTTGCTATCAGACATTAATAACACAATGCCAGCTTTTATTATCTATGACAAACGTTGTCAGTTTATCTTTAAATTTGGTTTATCATGTTACCAAACCACAAAATAGTAAAGTGGGTCCTAACAAGCATGTGAACTGTATAACGTCACTGTGACAGCTGGTGTAGACATTCACGATATTCACTTCTTCAGTATTGGAGTAACGATTGAACAAAATCAGTAGTTTATTATGTATCAAATATCAAAATATATTAGGTATTTGGGGGATTTATAATGTTACGCAATGACCTACTCCTCATGGCATTTTGATTTGTATAAACATGGCGTAGGGTTAAATATTTTCACTACAATTTGACGCTATAATATTTTCACCAAAAAAAATGAGGTATCTATTGAAGAATTGCAATTGTTACCATACATTGTTTATGTGCTTTGTTTGTAGAATTACCACACAGGGGAGTGTATAGAACATACTCTGACACAAAATAAGTTATCACTCGAGGATACCAGAAGACGCAATTGAAATTGTCGTTCGCAGAACTACCTTTTTCAAAACAAAAATGGCACTTAGTTATAAACTGAAATAAACAATCATTGGGAAGAACTCTTTCATGAGTACGATTCAAAGATTCAAAATGTGCCGTGTTCAATCCTGAAGAAGGGCGGCATCAAAGTTCACGATTCGCGATGTCCCTTTAGGGCCACCATACGTCCACAGTAATACACGTGGCTAAGGAGTGGTGGTTGCCGTCCGAAGAACGGCCCGCCGCTGATCATCGCCCAACCACGTCCGCGTTTCCACCATTAGTAGGTCTATGTTCTGACCCAGCAGACTGACCGTCGTGAGGAGCGTCTTCCTCCCGTGTCTCGGCCGCGGCTAATAGCCCGCTGAAAAGGGAATTAGGATTGCTGCGAAGAACGGCTGGGGTGTCGAACTCGGCCACCTGAGATCCCAAACAACATAACGAAGAAAATATCAGTAGGTATTAGACATTGAAAGTTATTCGATAAGAAGCTATCAAACCGCGTCAAAGTTACCACACTATTATTCAAATGAGAATACATTAACTTTGCATCGTGGATATAAGTTGAAGAGGAATTAATTTGTTAACGAATATTCCTTTCCCTTGTTCACAGACCGACGTATTTGATGAAAACCTTTTTTTATACGAGTGAGATTAAATTAATTTTAGTTTAGAAAGAATTAAACTTATAAATAAATGATAACGTCAATGTAAGTTATTCAATTAACTTGGACAACGTGAAATAACAAAACACATATGCCCGAATTATCATCAGGCATAACTTTAGTCTGGGCTAAAAAGACAACGACTACTGTCCATCAGTAACAAGTTAAACCGTGTTGCACATGTGGCCCCATTGAAGGTTGCCATTTGCCACCTTTTGTTTCCTTTTTATCCAGCTTAGGCATGAGGACAAAGGGCCGCTTGCCATTTCAGTAATAGTATAACCGGTCACCAGTAATATAATGTCCTGCATACAGACCGCAATTTGCTTGAAACTCAAGCGGCCCAATGTCCTCATGCCTAAGCAGAACTAAAGGACTGGATAATGAAAAGAAAAACATTGGAATATCTCCGGTGGTAAATGGCATTAATCAATGAGTCCACAGGTGAAAAACGGTTTAACTGGTTACTGGTATAGTATACCGTATGTCTTTTTAGCACGGACTAAAGTTGTGTCACTGATGAGAATTCATGCCATAGTGTGTAGCTTGGTGTTTATATATTTGTCTTAAAAAGAAGAACAAAACTTACACTAATAAAAACTTCTCTGGTTTTCCTTATCATGTGCACATCAATACTGGATATTGCATACTTGTAGTTGTGGAGTACTATAGAGCAAGAACCTGGCTTATTTACAGAAATATCCTACAGTTTATAAAATGTTTAAATAATGCTAAAAAAATAAAAATGTATTTCAGTGATCATCTGCATCACCTTTCCATCATCCATGACGAGTATTCTATCCGAGTCTAGTACTGTGTTAAGTCGATGTGCTATGGTGAGTGTTGTACAGTCACTGAATGCTGAGCGTATTGTCTCTTGTATCAGACTGTCCGTCTCCGTGTCTATCGCCGCTGTTGCCTCATCAAGGAACAATATCTAAGTTAATGGGAAGATTAGAATGCGAACATAATATGAAAAGAAATACAATTAATTCCCTCTTGATTGATTTATATCCTTCCTGTATTTATATAAATACGAACAAAAATAATATTGAGTATGTACATGCCTTGAAGATTGTGTTGACTCTACATATATATGTTTTGTATAGTTTATCATCATTAAATATCAACGATATATGCTGTTTAAAATGGTACTTGATGGAAAATTTCGCGTTGATTTATTGCGTGACTCATATACATGATCAACAAATTTTGTCTCCCCATAATACATATAAAATAATGTAAATATTGTGTGCATACTAGCGAGGATCATACATTCTAAAACATTAGTACTGCAATGGAAAGGATGTATATTATCATTTTTCATAAAACATACACTATGTCAACACCAAGAAATCTAATCTAGGACCGTCTAGAATCACAATCTTGGCAGTTAACCGTGTAAATGTTTTACTGTAAATCTATTAGTGGGTGTATAAAGAAAACCACACCTACAGCTAAGTAAAATATGTAGCAGTGGGCATATTATATTTGTCTTTATGTTACCTTGCTATTTCTAAGGAGCGCCCTCGCCATGCATAGAAGCTGCCTCTCACCAACAGAGAAGTTGTCGCCACCTTCAGTTACGGGCGCCTCTAACTGGTGGTCTATTGCACTGATCTGCAACGGAAGCATAATTATGTCAAGTTTAAATAGGCCAGAAACAACATTATAAAACGTGTTTCACAACAACATTGATCAACTAAATGAAAAAAACTGACTTCAGTCTAAATAAGTAGTCATGTTTAACAGATCAATTCTGGTTATGGTCTGTTGTTTCCGCTGTATCTATTTATTTCGCACATAACATGCTTAAAGGGATAGTTGAGTTTTGGTAGAGAGGGCGCTAGACTACTTTTTTTTGTGAGGTAATGAAAAACTGAGTGTAAAATTTGAAAGAGCATAATATTTAAATAATAAAATAATCTTTGTTTGATCAAAATCGGTTCAGAGACGGCTGAAATATCCATAAATATAACAATTTGTAATAAAGCTGGGGCCTCAGGTTTATTAGAGAATTTTGAACCAGCTTCCTCTTTTCAAAAAGTTACAAAATAGGTATTTAAATAGTTGTTGGTTATTTCTCTATCTAATCACTATTTCAACAAAACATCACATGCACAATATTCCATTCAAAATGGTTGAGTGTTTAAAGAGCGCCCTCTTACGTTTTAACGGCTTTTTTTAATGATAACATGATCTTTACTACGTAATTTGTAATTTGTGTTCCTTTCTAGTTATAACTATTAGTTTGTAATGTAATGATGCAGGTTTTGGTTACTAAAATTCAGATTCACCAAAACTGTACTCTCCTTACCAGAACTCAACTATCCCTTTAAAGCGATATTAACATCGTCAAAATCATCAAAACTTACTTAGAACTCTAGCGGTTCACACCTACGACATTCTATTCGTTTTACAACCAGGAAAATCTAAAACATATTTGTTGTAATAGTGGATTAACAGTTCCTTTTCCAATCGTCAATTGTTTGTCTAATTGCATTATGGCAATAATACTCCCTTGACCGTTGAGTTTGGTGGTGTTACGTACTTTCCACTGTTCATGGCAAAGGCTGTATTATTATATTGTCCCACTGATCTCATGGCATTTGCATTGTATAGAACCATACAAAAATCAAAAGTTTAACTTTTTATAAATTTTACATCTTTTTGGAGACATTTCACTAGAACTCTAGACATTTTGGAGAGACCTCATTCATGTCAACATATTTCCAACACGTTTGTGACAGGTGCTACTCACTCGTTCTTTCATACGGACACTTTGAAGTGCCTTCCAGAGGGCGTCGTCACGATACTCGTTGAAAGGATCCAGATTATACCTGCAATTATATAATTTTGAGTTTCGATGAGTGGAAACAAAACCGAAAAACAAATGTCAACATGGAAATCAGTTAGTTTCCATATCTATATTACATTATACGTGCATGATGGGTACCTGGACCCATATTCATAAAACTCCACTAGCTTAGTTCCATATACTATTATTAAGCAAATTTTAGATTCAGCTGTCCGTACATGGAACACTCTTCCAGAGCACGGTTTCATGAACCTGGGCCCTGGATTAACAATTATGTGTCTGAATTACAAAAATCCAGTCCTACGAACAATAACGACGTCATCGCCAAAGCATCGTCATTGCCGGGCCACCAGTACCACCACTACCACCACACTCTGCCTGTGATATCGCACTACCGCTGAAACCGATGTCACCGATCTTAGCAATGCTGCCACCAGCAATAATGACATATCAATCTCTGCAGACTCTGAAGACTTCTGATATCAAATCAAAGATAAAAATAATAAATGTAAATGAAAACGTTTGCAATGTACTGTGCATCGGCTATATAATCACGTTTATGACAGCAACTGCCCAAACCCCAAACCCACCTGATAGTTCCTATGAAGAGGACCGGGTCCTGTGGTATCACTGATATCCTTGACCTGAGTTCAGTGAGACCAATCGTTCCGATGTTGACTCCGTCGATGACGATGGTTCCCCCCTCTGCCTCTACGAGACGGAAGAGCGCTACGCCTAAAGACGACTTTCCTGTAAACAGACCAATATTAATTTGTGTAATAAACCACTATTTTTCGATCAATAAGTGGTTAGTTTGTTGATTGGTTAAATGCTTATTGATGTAAATAATATATTAAGTTTGTTATAATACTGTAAACTCTATAATCAGAAAATGGTAGATGCTATTAATCTGAAATCATCCTTCTATTGTCTCACTTAAAAATGCGGACTCCTTCAAAGTAGCTATTCTTCACTCTAAACAAACTCCTCCTTAAGTCCATTCTCCACCACCTCCAGTTTAAATTCCGGATGGAATATGTTGGAGGGAAATCAACCAAGAACCAAGAACATAATTATCTTGTCGTTTATGTCGAAGTAATGATAATATAAAGGAAATATTTATCGAAATTCTCTGCATCGTTTTAAGGCTGAGACGGCAACAGAGGACCCCCTTATTGTGCAGGTTTGACGAAAGGTATACACCAACTGCATGCTTGATTAATAGTGCAAGCTTTCACACGCTAATCATTCCCATAAAAGGTCTGAACAAAAACAAAAATCAATGAAGCCCCATCCAGTCACATCAAACGGCTACTCGCTTGTGGTTCGATCACATAGACATGTAAACCTTTCATCATGATCGTACACGTTGCTCTGCGTCGGTGTAGTCCAAAAAGTAAAAGAAGCACCATGTGAAGACATAGTTGTCCAACGTTTCACTCATACGGCTTTTTTCTGGCTTTTTCTGGATGTGTGGCTCTAGATCTTTCATATCTGCAGGACTGTGCGCCTTTTCTGTCTTTCGCGCCATTCTTTATAACATGTGTTGATCTTGATCATTCAGAAATAAAATCCCAGAAGAAGACCTGTGGGCGAAAATGTAGAAAATCTGTTTCCATCCGGTGTTTGTTTCACTTATCGTACTACAGTAAACCTATCATAGGTCTTTACCTGAACCTGTTCTACCTGCGATGCCGATCTTCTCGCCTGCACGGACGGTTAGGGTCACATCCTTGAGTACCCGAGGTAGGTCCTCCCGGTATCTGAGACGCAGGTCCTGGAACTGGATGTGGCCTTCTACAGGCCAGTCCTTCTCTGGCTCTGTGGAGACCTCAGCACCCTCTGCTTTCAGAGACTGTGTTGGACAAAATGTTAACGGTTTAATTAATTTAGCGGGCTTTATGGTTTATTAGCTCACATTCAATTTAGAACAACACTTGAAGGGAGGAGGAAATATCTATTTTACTTTTTTGTTTTAGCTTTGTCATAACTGCACCTGGCAACGTCCTATCGAATTTTGTTTTTGCAGTTGGCACAAATCATCCAATTTAAAGCATCGAGTTATAGAACAAAAATGTTCCAAGAGGCGGAAAGCTTAAAAGTTATCAAGGAAGACTGAACAGAAGAATGAATGAAAAAGATTAAAGAATAAAGGAAGTTAAACTATATTGACCAATAGATGATAACATATTTACCGCTGTAAAATCAATCATAATTATAACGATTCAACTCACGTTTATATATTCTAGTACTCGTTCTGCTGATAGAAACCGCGCTTCAGTGTCCCCTACAATTCCGATGAAAAATTTGAATTTACCGCCCAACTGAAAGAAGAGACAAATTTCAACAAACAAAAGATGTTATACCTGCAGTAGTCTGGATATGGCTTCGTACATGTTGTGTTTTCTTCAACAGTCTGTTCTGAAGATGACGTTCGTGTTCAATAGTTCAATACAAGTACATCGTATTCCTTTCACATAAAATAGCAGTTGATACATGGTGTATAAAGTAAGTAATATGGATATAAACAATCTTATTGTGTTTGCATTTTATGCTGTTAGATATTGGGTTTTTTGTGTGAAAATATGTCACTTTGGCATTCGAATACCGGACGTGATTTTATCTCCCAATTAAACAAACTGCAACATACACTATTCATTTATGTTTGAAGTATCACCTTTAAAAAAACCTAAAACGTGGAAAAACGACATTAAGGGGTGTTTTACTTAAATGAATCATATAGGTACATAGATGGTGTAACTACAAAGTGGAGTAAGGTTTTTTATTGCTGCTTCATCCCTGTAACGAGGTGAACTAAAAAATAATATCATAACGCTATATATTTTGGACTTACGTTGGCCCCCGTGTTATGCTTGCGTAATAATTATTAAAAATATAGCATTTATAGAGCGCCATGTATCTAGGTGCAATATTCAGAGGCGCATTATTACCCTTGGTCATCAGGTACAGTTCAAACCCGCACAATCTTGAGCACCATCTCAACTCCCAGGGAGAGCATACTAGCCCAATCTGCCCGATGATTTTAGAGCGCTACAGGCTAATTCAACACCCGTCCAAGTACCCATTCATATACTCCTGGGTAGAGAGCAGCAATGTGGATTAAAAATGCCTTGCTGAAGGACATCAAATGCGTAAGATAGTGCCTCTACCCATAATTTACCCCGATTACCATGGTTACGGTTACGCCATATGGCGGGTAGTCACCTGGATAGCAAATGAAATCGCTAGTCCCACAAACGAGGGTGGCAGTTGTCCCTTCGTAAGAACCGCCATGAGCGCAGTTATAGCAATCATGAAGACGACCAGTAACTCCAGGCGGGCCCCAGCCCATCGATTCGCCATGCGGAACAGCATCATCGCATGTGCGTTCGTGTCAAGTAGCTCCATATATCTAGCAGACAATTAATCGACAGGCAGGTTTTTTGGACTGTAATCTCGTTATTCTAAAAAATGTTAAGTATCAGAATTCAATCAAGAGCATGCTCATCCGAGAATTTATTTAAATGTCAATAGCTATTCAATAATTTAATATTTTAGAAATTAGAATTTACCTATTTGACTGTATACTAATTTTAAATAAATATAAATAATCTTGGTCAAACTGTTATTATGGGATTTGTACTGGACAGGAAAATCTAAACAGTATTTGTCTTAAAGGGATCTAGTAACTTTGTTGACATGTGCAGAAAGTGATGAATAGTTGATACAATGCATATTGTTGATATCTGATATGTCCACTGGGTGTTGCGTGAAAATTTCAAGTTAAATGGACGTTATATGGCCGAGTAATGAGCAGAAATGCAAAGTGATATTCACTAACTCATTGCAGTCACTTTACACACGGTTGTCACTGTGCAGTGGATAATTTAACATCTGAACACTTTGAAAGTGTTTTTTTTTAATCGTAAATATCTTTTTAACAAAAAGGAAATTTGAAAAACCGAAACAAGCCCCATGATTTTATTGCTAATACGAATACAACAAGGAATGAGGGAACCGGCGCTATAATTCCAATTTGATTTTGAGGATTTAGACAATGTTACTAAGTCCCTTTAAGCACGTACCATCCTCTCCCAGTTTCATGCCCTTTCACCAAAGGTCTGTTTGAACAAATATGTTTAACGCCACATTCCAATTTGAATCTCAGATTGAATCTAAATGTCAACGAGGACGTCAAATGTACCATTAAAGCTGGAGTGCTACCCGATTTAATACCCTGTTTGTAGAGACTGGAGAATGTAGGTAATATCAATAATGTTGTGCAACTGTTGTGAAATATCTTTCTTCATAAAATTAGAAACATGCAATTTACCAATAAGCCTGAACTAGATCGTGGCGACTTGGTAATTCTTCACGGAGGCGCTTTTGAAGGATGTTGTGGAAAAAACGGAAATCATATTTTCCTGCCTTAATCCGGCAACATGATTACACTCAAGGGCCCCGCTGCAGAAATACATACAAAATCGATTGTAAGTTAATACGATTGATTGTAAGTATTAAAGCAACTTTGCGCGTTTCAACCAATCAGGTTCGCGCATCTATAGAACACATGATCTGACTTACAATTAATTGTAACTTACAATCGATTGTATCTCTTTCTGCAACGGGGCCAAGGTGAGGAGAGATGAGGATAGGATAGGAGTGGAAACAGAGAACTACCCAATATTGTATGAACAAACAGTGGCATTTAAAATCCTGGACCTTGTTAAAAAAAGGTTAAGCAGCAACGATAATCTTAATACCGTAATTACATAATGTTGCGATAATGTTTGTATCATTTTCGATAACGTTCACGCATTGAACTTGGTTACTCCAAGGAGCCTTACTTCTTGACGACCTGGTCTGTCTTCCCATAGGCGTGGATGGTGGCCAACCCTCCCACAGTGGACCCGATGTGGGAGAACCAGGGAGACCGACTCACGTTCTCCAGCTGTTTCATGTCCCTGATGCCGTTGTGATAGTAGCGCATGATGACGACGAAGATGGCGAAAACGACAGCGACGGCGACGAGGAAATATGGGAAGATAATCGAGATGGTGACGATGGATGCGAGGATCGAGAAAACTGTGTCGAGAGTAAACTCCAGGTTGATCGGAAAGAGGACATCCACTGATGGCAGAAGAGAAAACTTAGTAACGACGAAAGTAATTGTTACATTAAATGTATAGTATTACAGATGGTAATGTTAGTCTTTAATAATAGAAAAAAGGAAGAGCAACGCACAACAATAACAAACAGATACAAAATACGTCCCCTCTCCTGTTTTGTAAAACTAAAATGACATCACCGACTTGGATTTAAAAATCGCTATTTAATGAAATGCTTTAAATGAGTAACTCACGTTCGTCCATGTCCTTGGAGAACCTGTTGAGGATTCTGCCGGTGGGCGTGGTATCGAAGAAGCTCATGGGACTCCTGATCACCTTCTGGAACAGGCTTCTGTGCAGACCGGACGACGCTCGCAGGGTTAGCTTTATATAGCATTCAATAAGGAATTATACATTTACAAATCCTCAAATTAATGCTGTAGAGAACTTAAACTATTCCCAACTTAAACAAAGAATATCAAGAAAGTATTACTTTCTATGATTCAGTGTAAATGTGTGGATGAACTCTTTTAAGGCGTTGTAATGTTGACGTTTTAAGCCGTTTCAATTTAGGAAGTTAACACGTATTCTAGGGTAGTGGGATTTCGATGTTTTACTCCAAATTTCAGAATGAAACTATAGCTGTTGATAGTTTAGTTTCCCACTTGATTTTCGGAGAACTGGCCAGCGCGACTTCCGCCGGCTACCGCGAGGTTGGTCCACATGTCTTAGTCAATAATGTACACAGATTTATTATCTTCAAAAACCTTGTACCTTGTGTTCATCTCTTCCAAAAGTTCCACTGGGGACTATAAGCGGAAGATAATGATAGTGATATGATCTAGAAACTAAATCGAAGGTTTGTTTACCTTGTTAATGCCGAATTAATTTACAAGAATCCAATTCCCAGATCCATCTACCATGCCTAAACGTTTAAAATGAAGTTAAGCGTCCATATTAAGTGTATTTAACACTGGCGCCCGAATGGACAAGGAAAACCAACCCCCATCAAAATCTGTCTTTGATGTCTCAAAGTTATCCGTGTTTTCGACCCAAAATACAACAAAGTGATATTTTGGCTTAAAATATACATAACAGTATTGTACGTAATTACGTAACCGTGAGCATACATTACAGACATACCTTGGCAAAGAGAACACCTTTGATAAGAGAGAACATGATGATGAGGAACAGAGAGCCGCCGTAGATGCCCATGTAGAACCCCAATCGAGGGTCGTTGACCACATTCGCTTCTGTTCCATTTCCAGTTTCATTGAACTGCCAAATAAAGACGTACGTCATTGTCGTTTAAACGAAATGTTAATTATATAATATGTCCTAATTGCCTACAAGATGTAATTTTTCTTAATAAGTTAATGTCTGTACATGACACGAACATTTCCCGTAGTCAAAGAGCTATAAACTTTTCATAATAAAAATATGAACTTTTCATAATAGCATGATGATCGTATAATGTGCGAATTTATCTCGCATACGATTATGATTAAAGCTTCCCGGTGATGTACAATTAATTTATAAAAGTATGCCTGAAAGTAATCCCTAAAAAGTTTATAATGTATGTGTCTGGAATTGTGACTAGAGTGGACCATGGAATTAATACTCACATGTCTGTTGCCACTCGTCTCTATCCAGTAACTGAGCCACCAGACGTTGCCCGCGTACAACCCAGCAATGATTACGAAGGAGAACAGAACGACGAGGGCGCTACAGTAACCGCCCATGGCCCGGATGTAGCCCTGGCAAGTCTTCCATTGTAATTTGCCACTGCCAAGCTTCTCCTCAGATGTCAGTTTTAACGCTTAGTAAAATGGAACGAGAGGTTTGAAAACATTGCTGAACAAACTGCATTGTATAATACCCAAGGACATTACTGTACATAATCATGTTACAATAACGATTTTAAAATGAGAATACACTAATCGCCACGAATTTCATTTAATTCACTTAGAACATTAGAATGTAAAACATGAAGTAAATCGGAATTAATTTCGCCGCATCGCGTAGAAAGTGATAAGTTGATGAGAGGGAGTCCAGCTAAAGAACAATACATGCAACGATTAATGCGCACTGTCCTCCAAAAAAGAGTGCTTTACGACTCAAGATGGTAAGCAGATGTATTTGATTGTTTTGTTTTTTTATTTACCTAGGATCTGTCGATAGTTAGATAAATTAATTATGCATGTTGTCTTTAAGACAACATGCATAATAAACGTCAGATCAAACAATTATACCTGGTTTTGCTGTCACTTCCGCTGTCACTGCCTTGCTTGGGACACTTTGATTCCCACTCCTCAAATGTATTTGGCTGCAACAACAAAAAATGTGAGAATGTGCACATTGCCTTTCTAAATCGTCAATATGATATTAGCGTACACAATGTATCGATACATAAAAGAAATCATATAGAGGTCACAGTATACTTTAGTCAGTCAGGGACATTCCTAGAAACTCGAGTTGTGCAATTTTCTTGACTTTCTTGACGGTGCGGTGTGAAGGTCACGATGCAGGTTATGAGCCATTTTATCATGTTTTCGTGCTTAAGATCTTATGACTTGACCCAAAACAAGTCGGGAAAATCACATTATTCACTTTATTTGGTAGGTGGGCGCACACACAACGTACTGTTGAGTACGTGTGTGCGCACGGGTGATCACAATGTGAGTAATATCGATATGGTACAGCCGTTGTTCACAATGCGTAATTGTATGCATACGATGGAGTACAAAGGTCATACGTGTGCATAAAACGTTCGCACAACACAAAGTGCTACAATAATGACACGACATTTGAACAGACGAGTTTATTAACATATCTAAACGCATACACAGGCTCTATTGGAGGTTAAACATTTTAGTTTGTGGAGATTGGTCATTGAGGGTATACAGAACAAAAATGTTTTAATTCGTCAATACAGTTTTCTTTTAAGAATCATCTACCGGCCATGTAGAAAATAGTTAATGTTCTGCGTTTCCAACGACCAACGATGACCAACGGGAGTTAAGCAACCATTCACTTTGCACGGGTACGGGGAAACTATGTGCAGTGAACAGTGACAACGGCAAGGGTCGATTACGCATAAACCGTATTCCGCGGAACTACACGCGGTCGCGTTTTCGAGGGAGTGTGCCTGACTGTTTTGTATCCAAGTTATACCTGCCATTAGTGAACAGTTCTGCGTGAATTCTGATATAAAAGAAAATGGTTAACCATGCCATATAGATAAATGTTTGATATACCTTATCACTTTCCCTGATGAAGTCTCTATTGCATCGTCCGTCGGCACGTCCTCACCACTGATGAGGTGCGCCTGGATGAGGCGGGCGTACTCCCCATCGTTCCCCATTATATCTCCGTGACTACCTTGCTCCACAACACGACCGTCTACCAACACACATATTGCATCGCAGTCCTTGAGGTACTGGGCAAAATTGTTACGGATACAAAAAAAAAACATTACTATATCAAAGTCTCTTTATACACATAACACCAAAATAAACTAAGCACAAAAAACCGAAAACAAAAATAATGTGTGCTGCTCATGTGGATTGGATCTGTCTGTTACTCGCCTTTTAGGCATAGCTTCTGATTTACAGGATCGATAGACAAGGGAGACCGTTACACAAGCAGCGTATATATATAGCTCCTCTTGTATAGGCGGGGTATTCTTTCACCAGTCGATTCTGACATGAGACTCGAGATTTGAAGTATATGAGGCTATGGTATTCGATATTAATACCCACATTAGTACAAATTCTGTTCAGGTTAGCTTGAGATTAGAATGAAATTGTACAATCTCACAGTTAGCATGCTACTCGGAATAGTTTTACTAGATAGACGGCGCTATACAAATGCTGGATAAGTAAGTAAGTAAGTACCTGTAGTTGGTGCGTAACAAATAGGACCGTCTTGTCTCGTAGTAAACCCTTGATACACCCGTTGAAGATGTGATCCCCTACGTGGGCGTCCACGGCGCTGAGCGGGTCATCGAGGAGGTAGACGTCGTGGTCAGCGTACACTGCTCTGGCCAGACTCACACGCTGCTTCTGACCACCGCTCAAGTTGATGCCTCGCTCGCCGATCTGTAGTGAATGTGTCATATTATAACAGTGAAACCGTTCCTTCACGCGTTGATGTATGGCCTACCTCAGGTTTAGTATATATCAGGTTGTATAATGTCAATGTTAGAAGGATTATGTATCAGTATAACAGGCTAGATATGGCTGAAGATGTCAGAAATGTGTATAAATTCGCTCTCCTTATTTATAATAATGTCTGTATTAGACAAGTTTTAACATGATACTACACCCCATTCATTTTAATACTGAACACAAAAAAAGGGGTTAATAGTCTGCATATGCAGACCTACATTTAATAACAATATTACTTCAACGCAGTGTAATTACTTCAACGCAGTGTAATGTAAACCAAATTTACGCACTTCAGTTTGGTCTCCATCGACGAGGACGTCCAAGTCCTGTTCGAGGCTGCAGGCAGTCAGCACCGCATCGTACCGGTCCTGGTCCATCTTCTGTCCGAACAGAATGTTCTCCTGGACCGTGGCGTTAAAGATCCAGGCCTCCTGGGCCACGTAGGCGAAGCGCCCCTTCACTTTACACGTGCCTTTCGTCTTCTCCATCAGACCCAAGATGGCGGCGATCAGGGAGGACTTGCCGCTTCCCACTGCTCCGCACACACCCTTCAGATTGCCCTGATTTTCCCGGGAACAAGATAACATGTATTTGGTTTGTATTTCATCGAACGAGCTTACTACTACTGTATCGGATCTTTAACAAGTAGGTATATAAGTATTTGACTTGACGAGATATATACAATGTGACTGTTTCTTTATCAAACTACCATTAAACTAAAAATTAAAATAATATACACTATCATAATAATAATAATAATAATAATCTGTATTGAATACAGATTGGACGGAGCACATTAATTTCAATCAAATTGTGTGCATTAAAAGCAATTGCTTTGGGAATTTAGATAAGTATGTATCGCACGATGTTGAATTATGTTTGCCCGTATTATCATTTCATAAACTATAATAACATGATTTGAGTCGATTTGAAATAACTGCTCCAATGTGCCAAAAGGGGTTTAAAACTTAACATCAAACTGTATTATGTAATGTGTTTCCGCGATCATAGTGATGTGCGCATAATTCTTTAATCATAGTATTTTATATGTAACACCTATATGAATTTGAATTTATTTCCATATATGATTAGGGTAGAATTTAATGATGATTATGTCCTTATAGCCTCTAATGGTTTTACCTTTTTGATGACTATGTTAATATCAGACAAAGCAGTGTGAAGCTTGCTATCATCGCCCTCTGCGCCAGATAAAAGTGTTTGCGATGGTTCGCTATTCATCGTTCCGTTTGCATCCGCCGTCGTAGAATTTCCATCTGAAGAATAAAAGAAATGTGTCTTGTAAAGTATTGTGAAGAGCTTGAACCCATTTAATTTGGATTAGTCTTTGCATCGTAATACACTGTAATATTTTCAGCGAATAGTCCACAATTTTCCCCAAACATTTCAATTAAAAATGTCACACATAATATATCAAATGAGTACCAATTTGCTTATCTTTTGCAGTTAAAGACGGGGACTTTCCAAAAACTGTTTTGAGGATTTAAACTACCACAAATTGACAAATAATAATAATTGTTATTATTTGTTAATTTGTGGTAGTTTAAATCCTCAAAACAGTTATACATAATTCGGATGCAGCACATTCATTTCAAACCAATTTTGGCATGCAATTTCACATACACACTGATCGCTTAGCAGTTGAACGGGTGTATTAATGCAAGGCCAAACAAACAAAACTCGGTTAATATTGCATTTCGTTCTTACCACTTATTTTGGAAATGCTCTTCCCGTGCGTTTTGTTCTGTTTGCCCTTTTTATCTCGTCTGGCTTTCGGGTCATCCGCCTTTGCGATGTGCCAGCCGAAGGTTCCCCCGTGGATCTCAACCATATTCTCACTCGCTTCATCCAGTGGCTCATTCGGCTCAACTTGCTCTAGAGTGATGATGTCCTGTTTGTGCATGGATAATCTGCCACTTATCACAAATGTACTCAATAATCATTGTTTTAGACAGTTACGTTGTATTCAATCGAGTTTTAAGATAACACATCACACCAACATAGTATCTCCTTAAGTTATCAGTCTTTTGAATGACACCGATGTTTCTGCCAAAATCCCGAAGGCGTTTACAAGGGATATACAGGAGTACAGGACCATTGATTGACCACATGATGTTGAAAAGATATGCCAACAGGTAGTAGTGGCTTATTTTAGAAGACATATCAATATGAAAGCCTGGTCATTGTAGGTTGTGTAAATGCGACATGACTATATACCATAGTGAAAACCATAAATATACCAACCTTGAGCCTTTGGAAGGACACCGATGTTTCTGCCAGAACCCTGAAGGCATACGGAGTCGGGCCCAGAATGGACCGCATAACGTTGAGTAGAGAAACAAGCGTGAAAGCCTGCCAATAAAAGGTAACGTATATATACTAGGCTAAAACGTGTCGGAAACGGCAATCAGTCCATGGCCCCGTTGCAGAAAGAGATACACTACAGTCTTTGGATACACTCGATAGTACGTTTATTGTAAGTCAGGTCATGTGCTCTAAATGCGCGAATCTGATTGGTTGAAACGCGCATTGTGTCTGACTTATAACCAATTGTAACTTACAATCGATTGTATCTCTTTCTGCAACGGGACACTCGACTTAAGCCCGGCGCAGACAGAGCCGACTCGACCCGATCCGACTGGTTTTCAGTCAGGCTAGAGTCAGGCTAAGTCGGAGCTGAACCAACGTGTTGAATCGGCTTCGAATGACCTCCGACTGGCACTTGACTGGCAAAACCGGAGTCCTGAGGCAGCGCATACTGAGTTAATCAGGCTGAAAACCAGTCGGATCTGGTCGAGTCGGCTCTGTCTGCGCCGGGCCTTAGAGTTTAGTGATAATCGCGTACAATGAAGGAAAGGAATACCAGCCGTGTTGAGTTTATAGATATATTTTTAATGAATTGAGTGCGTTAACGAAATAGTCATAAATTGGCGAACAAGTCATTGTTAGTCAGGACTTGTGCAACGTCGATTTTGTTTTTACGTGGTACAATATCAACAAAAAAAAGTTCTTCTTTTTTTTTTGGTTTGAGTTCCAGAGGCTGCTTTACAATTTGATATGATCATGTTAGCATGGTTAGGATGATTGTTTGTATAGGATGTTGTTTTGGGGTTTTGTGTCATGGGGCCTTGCCTCTTTGTATTTTGCTGTTACTTGTATGGTTGATTTGATGTTTGGTTGGTTGGTTGGTTAGATGGTTATAATTGGTCGGTTGGTTGGTTGGTTGATTGGTTGGTTGGTTGGTTGGTTGGTTGGTTGGTTGGTTGGTTGGTTGGTTGGATGGTTAAAATTGGTCGGTTGGTTAGTTGGTTGGTTGGTTGGTTGGTTGGTTGGTTGGTTGGTTGGTTGGTTGGTTGGTTGGTTGGTTGGTTGGTGGGTCGGTGGGTTAGTTGGTCGGTGGGTTGGTTGGTCGGTCGGTGGGTTGGTTGGTCGGTGGGTTGGTTGGTCGGTTGGTTGGTTGGTTGGTTGGTTGGTTGGTTGGTTGGTTGGTTGGTTGGTTGGTTGGTTGGTTGGTTGGTTGGTTGGTTGGTTGGATGGTTAAAATTGGTCGGTTGGTTAGTTGGTTGGTTGGTTGGTTGGTTGGTTGGTTGGTTGGTGGGTTGGTTGGTCGGTGGGTTGGTTGGTTGGTCGGTGGGTTGGTTGGTCGGTGGGTTGGTTGGTCGGTGGGTTGGTTGGTTGGTTGGTTGGTTGGTTGGTTGGTTGGTTGGTTGGTTTGTTGGTTGGTTAAAATTGGTCAGTTGGTAAGTTGGTTGGTTGGTTGGTTGGTTGGTTGGTTGGTTGGTTGGTTGGTTGGTTGGTTGGTTGGTTGGTTGGTTGGTTGGTTGGTCGGTTGGTTGGTTGGTTGGTCGGTCGCTCGGTCGGTCGGTCGGTCGGTCGGTCGGTCGGTCGGTCGGTCGGTCGGTCGGTCGGTCGGTCGGTCGGTCGGTCGGTCGGTCGGTCGGTTGGTTGGTTGGTTAAAATTGGTCAGTTGGTACGTTGGTTGGTTGGTTGGTTGGTTGGTTGGTTGGTTGGTTAAAATTGGTCAGGTGGTTAGTTGGTTGGTTGGTCGGTCGGTCGGTCAATTGGTTGGTTGGTTGTTCGGTCGGTCGGTCGGTCGGTTTGTTACTTGGTAGGTTTGAATGTTTGTTCGTTCGTTTGATCATAGGGTAGAGTCCATGCAGCCCTACCTCAGAAGCCGACAGCGAGTTTCCTAGCAAGACGTGGATGATGATGGACAAGACTGCTGCCAAGGTAGGAATGCCCGGCATCACCGACGCGAAGAAACTCTGAATGATGGCAGACTTCTCCAGCAGCGATCGTTCTCGGGTTCGAATCGCTGGAAGTAAATGAGAGAATTTTTAGATGACAATGACGATTGCCTTTTCGTATGGTAAGGGGGAATGGCCAGTGACAATGCTTTGACATAATGTTCACTTGTTTAAGTTAAAGGGATAGTTCAGTTTGGTATAGAGGGCGCTTTAAGAAATAATTTGTTGTGAAGTAATGAAGAACTAAATGTACAATGTAAGAGAGCATACCATTTTAATGCCACGATGCATCAGTGCTAGACCGAAAAATAAGTCTATGTTCCGAGGGTAGTTCCACGGAGACTGCGTCTGGTCCCACTATCACCCACTACGGTATGGGTTGGATAGTATGACGTCATATAGATTAAAGGGAACCCCATAACGAGTTGGTTATTTCTGACTACACATGAGTGCATGGTGACACGACATATGCTCCGCCGACATATGCTCCGCCGACAATTGCTCCGAAATATGCGACATATGCTCCGCGACAAATGCTCCGCGGCAAATGCTCCGCCGACATATGCTCCGCCGACAATTACTCCGCCGACAATTGCTCCGCCGACAATTACTCCGCCGACAAATGCTCCGCCGACAAATGCTCCGCCGACAATTGCTCCGCCGACAATTGCTCCGCCGACAAATGCTCCGCCGACAGATGCTCCGAAGATGAGACAATTGCTCCGCGACAAATGCTCCGCGATATTTGCTCCGCCGACAAATGCTCCACCGACAAATGCTCCGCCGACAAATGCTCCTCCGACATTTGCTCCGCCGACATTTGCTCCGCCGACAATTGCTCCGCCGACAATTGCTCCGAAGATGCGACAAATGCTCCGCCGACAATTGCTCCACCGACATTTGCTCCGCCGACAATTGCTCCGAAGATGCGACAATTGCTCCGAAGACGCGAAAATTGCTCCGCCGACAATTGCTCCACCGACAATTGCTCCGCCGACAATTGCTCCGCCGACAATTCAGTTTAAGAGGTTCGTAATTCCGAAGGTTCAATTATTCCGAAGTTTCGTTATATTAGTCCGAAAATAAAATAGGGTCGTCAATACGAAAATGAAATCTGGTTTGTTACTAAAATTTGTGGTTGATTTCTGGTAAAGAGAAACTCAACTATCCCTTTAAGCATACCTCTCCCCCTTCCCCTCCCTTGGCAAGACCAATTCAACATTTCAGTTTATTTCATTTTTTTAATTGGCACTATAGCATTATAAAATAGCAGAATTTATTTTGAAGTGTTTGCAATAACCAACCTTCGGAATGACTAACCTAAAGGTCCTTTCCGATTGAGCGGCGAACGTTGGCGAACGTTTACGAATATAGCGAAATATGCCAGAGACCAGTAGCGCAATGACCTAAAACTTTTTGGGGGCTCAACCAATCAACCACACGCGCATCACCACCGGATATTGCGTCGTAGCGAAGCTACCAAGCCCGAAGTAGCGTGACGACTGAGCCGGGGGGGGGGGGGGGGGGCGGGGTGTGAAGTGGGGTGTCTCCTTCACCACGGTATATAGAGCTTTTGCATCATATCCAGATAGGAGCAAATTTCGATGGAGCAAATGTCGGCGGAGCAAAAGTCGGCGGAGCATTTGTCGCGGAGCTTTTGTCGCATATTTCGGAGCAATTGTCGGCGGAGCATATGTCGGCGGAGCATATGTCATGGAACCGAGTGCATACCTTGGATGGCTTTTCCGAAAGCCGTCTCCCAGGCGTACATCTTGATGAACTTGATGGATGTCAGAATCTCGTTCATCTTTTGTATCCGCCGATCGACAATCTTCACGCACTTCATACGCAACTTGAACGTTATAGCCATTGCCTTCATCTGTACAATATTGGAGAAGGGAGATTGAATGTATACATGGCATTCAAATATCGCATGTTGTGTTCATTTATTTAAAGGGATGCCTGTAAAGTGTCTAACTCCACGAAAATTACTTGGAGCTTCCTCATTTCTCTTCTACCGTGTTGTTTAGCTTATGGTAAGAGAAGAATAAAATAGGGTCAGATTTTTAAAAATGCCCCTTTAGTATGAAGATATCTATCATTCAGCTCAAGAGCGTTAATGAACGGTCATAAACCTCATACACGTCATACAGTAATTCGTTGTAAAAGCTGACGCATATTTTCGTTTTTTAAACCAGGAAAGCAGTGTTCTTTTTCAATGAAACTTTCACACATCATTCGGACATATCGTACAATGATTTTGGTACAGGATTGAAGTCTCAAATGTAATTTTGGGCAATATCCGATACTTTACAGGTGCACCTTTGATTAAGGAAATTCATATTCTTTAAAAAAATAAATTAAAAAAAGGATAATGATCACATGATTCGAACCCTCACAATTGTCACGAGAGCTGTTCACAAATGTTAGTTTCACCACGTCTATATATGATCGTATACCGAATTATGCGCAGGCCTGTTTTAATAAACTGAATCTTCACAATCGACTTTGTATGATATCAAAATAACCACACCGATTGGAATCGCAGTGATCTACATGTAGCAGAATGTAAGCACCTAACCAATTATCAGCTCATTAAATAACTGTCAAGGTTGTATGTTTGCGATCGGGCAAACATGGGTGAGATAAGAGGACTTTACCACAAAAATAATTACCAACATTATCTTCTTATATAACTACTATATCACGAGGTAGAAGTCAATGATTAAATTTACCCATTCCCTACGGGGTCCTCAATGATGGGTGATGTATTAACCGTATGGGTTTGAGGCCCGTACCCAGGATTTTTTCAAGACCACAGGTTTAGTTGTGTAAGCGGGGTAGGGGGGGGGGGGGGGGGGGGGTCGTCAACAAGACCGATCGTTGCCCGAGACCACAGATTTAGATGGCCGAGACCGATACAAAGTGGACCTTTCTGAATTAGGGGGGGGGGGGGCGTACGCACCCAGCGCACCCCCTGGCTACGGGCCTGAGTTATGGTAAATGGACGTGACCATGGTGACATTGGTCCCTGTCTCTTATCGCGATAATAATACTAATGATAATAATAATAATAATAATGATAATAATAATAATAATAATAATAATAATAATACTAATAAAATATAATACTAATAATAATACTAATAATACTAATAATAATACTAATAATTATTATAATAATGATAATAATAATAATAATTATTATATGATAATAATAATAATAATCATAATAATGATAATAATAATAATAATTATAATAATAGTAATACTAATAATTATTATAATTAGTATTATTTATTATTTATATGGCGCCTAGTATGAATCAACTCTAAGCGCTTTACAGGATTACCCGGATGGTCACGATGGTTATGACTGTTTCCTTGCAATGGACCTCCAACTCACTAGCATTACAGTCGATGTTAAAGGGATAGTTGAGTTTTGGTAGAGATCAGAGGGCGCTAGACTTCTTTTTTTTTTGTGAGGTAATGAATAACTGAGTGTAAAATTTGAAAGAGCATAATATTTAAACAATAAAATCATCTTTGTTTGATCAAAATCGGTTCAGAGACGGCTGAAATATCCATAAATATAACAATTTGTAATAAACCCGGGGCCCCGGGTTTATTAGAGAATTTTGAATCAGCCGTTAAAAATTCAAAAAAATGCTTCCTCTTTTCAAAAAGTTACAAAATAGGTATTTAAATAGTTGTTGGTTATTTCTCTATCTAATCACTATTTCAGCAAAGCATCACATGCACAATATATTATTCAAAATGGTTGAAACCGATGAGTGTTTAGAGAGCGCCCTCTTACGTTTTAACGGCTCTTTTTGAATGATAACATGATCTTTACTACGTCATTTCTAATTTTGTGTTCCTTTCTAGTTATAACTATTAGTTTGTTATGTAATAATGCAGGTTTTGGTTACTAAAATTCAGTTTCACCAAAACTGTACTCTCCTTACCAGAACTCAACTATCCCTTTAACATCGATTTTTAGTGATAAACGTCCCCTTGAAAGTGAAAAAGCCGATGCTAAAATCGAGTTCAATATTAAGGTTAAAGGGACTTAGTAACATTGTCCAAATCCTCAAAATAAAATGTTCATTCTAGCGGTTCGCTCATACCTTGTTGTATTCGTATTACCAATAAAACCATGGGACAGGTTTCGGTTTTTCAAATTTCCCTTTCGTTACAAAGATATGTACGATCAAAGTATTCAGATAAGAAAAACTCGGTGGAGTTTTTCTTACTGTGTACAAAGTGAGTGCAGTGAGTTAGTGACTATCACTTTGCATTTTCGCTCATTACTTGGCCATACAATGTCCATTTGACTTGATTTGTTTACACAATACTCTGTGAACATATGAGATAACAACAATATACATTGCATCAACCCTTCATCACTTTTTGCACATGTCAACAAAGTTACTAGATCCCTTTAACACCCCGGGTGCAGTAAAGTGGTATTTGGTAGCAATCCGTTCCTTCAAATTATAATATGCCTATGATAGTGATGACAGCGTTGCTGATGATTATGGCAGCTCGGCTAAATTGACATTGTACATTTTATATAAAACCATGCTTTCATATGTGTGTGTATTATTTTGTTATATTTGTTTTCTTACTAGTATTGCCTTTTAAAACAAAAGATTTACCAGCAAAGGAAAAACGATGCAGTAAGTAACAGCGGATCCGATGAGGGCTCCGAGTCCGACGATGAGCTGCGCTGCGATGAGGGAAGCGACCAGGATGATGACTGAAGATATTACGTAGTTCCCCATCACGCACATTTCAAACAGACGCTGGCCGTCGTTGCCACATATATTGACGATCTGGTACAAAAATATCAAACGTAATGAAGTAAAGGGATATAGTGGTAATATTTAAGCAACAAGATATAATTATCCTCTCATATCGCATTCAGGTTTACGTATGCCTACAAATTAAATAAACATGGAAATATTATCCAAAAATAAAATCACTTACTTCTTAATCAAGAGGAAAGTAAAGAACAAAGTTGTAATAGAAAGGGATAGACTGAGTAAAACATTACACGCTGAAATATACTTCCTTGATCATCTTTTTTTTCAGAAGGAAAGTGCTTGGAAGTATCCATACAAGTACTTGGGTTGAAACAAGTACTTAGATACTGTTACATCTTTGTTGAAAACACATTTATTTGATATTTAAGTGTTGATGTTTGTTTCTTTGTTTGTTTGTTTGTTTGTTTTTGTTTTGCTAAGAGCCGTGAGTGTCGAAAGACGGAACGTGCGCTATATAAGTAACCAATATTATTAGTTATTTTGTATAAGATTAGTTGCTCCCTTGACCTCATCCTTGGCAGGTTACAACTACCATGACTCAACCCGATCCGATTGGTTTTCATTTGGTTCAGCTTAGTATTACGTTTCCTCAGGACTCCTGTTTTGCCGGTCAAGAGCCAGTCGGAGATCATTCGAGGCCGATTCAACATGATGAATCGGCTACGACTGAGCGAAACCGACTGTAGCCTGACTGAAGACCAGTCGGATCGGATTGAGTCGACACTGTGTGTGGAGGGATATACACTGACCCGACCCGACTGAAACCCAGTCGGATCGGATCGGATCGGCTCTGTGTGCGCTAGGCTTTAATTACCTTGCCAACATTGTGTCCTTGCAAACTGCGCAGGTTGGCCACGCTGCGGAAGGTGAGCGAGAGAATTCCGCTGCGGAAGCGCGATGCCGTCCGACAACTGTACGTCCAGAAGAACGCATCGCCGCCGACACGGATGACGTTGAGGACGAAGATACAGAGAGCGAGGACGAGACCGTACCACAGCCGCTGATCGTCGTCGTCTTCGATGTATATCAGTAGTCTGTTCACGAGTATGGCCTGGGGGTGTTTCACAAAGATCCTAAGTTGAACTTAACTCTAAGTTGGACTTAAAAAGTATGGTAAGTATGGTAAGCAGTATTTTTGAACTTTTCATAAATTTTACATCAATAACATGATATCTCCTTGATAATAGAAAATATTAATGATTTGGACCAACATTATTTTCATGCCTTTTAAAAGCACTTGTACAAAAACAATTCTTAAAAAGTATATCTTGAATCTGCTGGTTATATGCTATTTGTACATATTTTTAAATATTTATTATGTCTATTATATAAATGTATGATTGTATTATTTGTATTGTATGATGTTATATCAGGACCCTGACAAAAAACAGTATCCTTACTGCATGTACTGATCAGGCTATCCTGTATAAATATATTTGAATAAATAAATAATAAATAAATAAATAAATTCAAAGAAACTAACGGCTTTCCATAATTTTCAAGTCCAACTTAGAGTTAAGTTGAACTTAGGATCTTTGTGAAACGCCCCCCTGGACATTGAAAAATAAATAGTGCAAATGAAGTTATGAATTGAACAGAACGAATGAACGAACACAAGTATGCTTTGAACGCACAGAGTTTGGTTTCCTCGTACCAGTCAGTGGCTAACCAACAGAAGTCCGTAATAATCAAGAACAAACAAAAATCACTAATCATATTTCATAGTTATTGTTTGATGTCCGTCGACCAAAAAAATCGAGGCCGAGAACAAGACCAGTAATTTAGTTGTGTAATGGGGGGAGGGGGGGGGGGGGGGGGGGGGGGTCACCAAGACTAATTGTTGCCCGAGACCACTGGTTTACATGTCGAAGACCGATATAAACATGACAAAGTGGAGCTTTACCGAACCCAACGCACACCCCCCCCCCCCCCCCCCTTCCCCCTGGATACGGGCCTGCATATATGGATAGTTGATTCACTAATGGCACACATAAAGACGAACACAAATAAAAACGTACACGGACTTACCGATGAGCAGAACGCAGCAAGTGTTGCTATGACGAGCGTTGCTATGGAAATCAGTTGTCTGGTGAGAAGGAATCGGAACGCGGCTTTCCCAAGCGATGCATCTTTCGCGCCTTTCTTCGCCACTTCGTCTTGCCAGTACTTTTCGAATCTGATTATAGTATATAAAGTGTGTCCAAGTTTCATAAAAATCAAAACCGAAATCTACTACTAAATTACTCTTGTACGTACTATTTGGAAGTTTCCCTCCTATTCTTTTCATTGTTAATAATGCATGTCTTAACCATTCATAACAATGATTTCACTTTCACCTCCCATCATCAAAATCTGCATGGTCAAGTTAGCCAGCTACAGTCAAACCTGTGTAGAGCGACCACCAAATGGAGACAAGAAAAGCGCCCTCAGTCTGTAGACAGGTGACAGGTTCAATTGCACTGGGGTTTTTTTTTCTACGCTGGGGATAATTTTGGTGGACACTATAGACTGGTTGGCTGCTATAGACAGGTGGCCACTAAAACAGGACTGTATCAGTATTCTTACAACAAAATAAAGAACAAGAAAATCCCAAGATATTACCGAAAAGGCGAATAGAGGAGAGAATGATGGATATACTACATGTGAAGAGAAAACTAAAACAGTTAAGAAAATATCATTCATCTGTATACGAATGAGCCCGCTTTGATTATTATGATAACACATTATTTGACGAAATTTGCTGAAAGCGTCTTTTCTCGAACAAACGTCTGAACATAGTTAATGAAAAATGATAATTGAAAGTGATAATTCCATGTTTAAAAAATAATAAATTTGACATGAAATCCACATTAGAATAACAGGGAGCGCCAAGATGTTATGGGGAGTGTGTGTTTTGGTCGTTGTGGTAGACAGCCAGACCGATTTTCTAAACTAAGACGGTGTTCGCATTTAGATCGAGGTGGATGGACTACAACATTTGGCAAAAACAATCAAATAAGAATTCTAAAAAACCTGCGATAAAGTAAATCATTTATACATAAGAAATTACCCCTCAATAATTTGCGTGCCTCCTAATCAGTCCCACCACGCTACGCCACGGGCTACATAACTGTCCTCATGTGAATTTCATATACGTAATAAGCGACAATACCTGTCGTGGTTGTACTCCGCTCTGTCGTAGTCGGATATGGTCCCGAGGTCGTCGATCTTGAGGGGGGTCTTGTATGCCTTGACGAAGAGCGGCGTCATCCACGTCAACAACGTGAAGGAGAAGAACCCGCAGTCGTCGAGAGGGGAAGAGGGACCACTCCTGGACAAAGCGATATTGGTTAATATGAAGAAGATATAACATGTTTTAGTAACACCGTCCATATCGGTTAGCATTTGGTTAGCGGCGGATTATTGCCGCGTGTTAATAATAGTATAATCATATGAACGCACTGTATATTTCATGTAAATCAATGAGAACGTTAGCGCCGGATTATTGCCTTGTGTTAATAATAGTAATCATATGAACGCATTTTCATCTAAATCAATGAGAATTTTAGCGGGGGATTATTGCATTGTGTTAATAATAGTTATCATATGAACGCACTGTATAATTTGTTCATGTTAATCTGGCAACAAATGTGTCACATGATAAAGTTCTAGCTAGTTATGTGATAATACAAAGACATTCAAAATAATCAGTCGAAGTTATTACAGTTGTATAAAATATATCGTTATTTGATTACCTTAAAGAGAAAGTACATTGTGTATAAGTTTAGTTCAGAAAGCGCTTCTTGAAAATATTTAAAATGCAACAAATTTGATTCTGATTATCTCTTTGATTATTTTAATCTTGAAAAGGGGGCTCAAATCGTATCTGAAGAGCTCCCTTTTAGATTTCTTTCTATCATTCAACATTTTAAAATTAACTATTGCTATTCAATGCTAACAAAGATACACAAAACTTTCTTTGTAATATACAGGGTGGCCCAAAAAAAACGGAACGGGGCACTTCCCAAAATAAAGTAACACATGTATTATGTCCATCGGATAGAGTGTCTTTTCAAATGAAAAACGATACCAAGAACAGTCAATTTGGTCGTGTAGTTTTTGTTTTAGGGCCCTGTGAGTGACACCATGTCAGGTTCTCTTTTTTGTCAATTTGTATTGAGCCAGCGCTTGATGAATCGCATGAACCGCCGTTCATATCGTTGAGCATCGCGCACTATTGTTAGTGTGCACTCAGCCGTGTGCCGAGAGAATGGGCCTGGTCGCTGAATGGTATTACGGGCAATGAGTGCGGTTAAACTGGCATTGACTAGGTCGAAATCGACATAAATCGGCACCTGACATGGTCTCACTCACTGCGTCCTTAAACAAAAACGACCTGACCAAAATCACTGTTCTTGGTATCGTTTTTCATTGGAAAGGACACCCTATCCGATGAACATAAACATTGTGATATTATATTTTGGGAAGTGCCCCGTTCCGTTTTTTTTGGGCCACCCTGTATATATCGTTCAACCTTTTAATTTGTATATCATAATATAACATGTTCATAGCAGTCCATACAACAATGAATGCAGCTTCTATTGTTCTCATGATATTGAGCTGTAATTCATAAAATGATTGGAACAAAAAAAAGCAATACAATATTGCAGTTGTACAACTTTATCGGTACCTCGTGCTGACGTGAGTAATTTATATTTGGGTATTATGTTACCATGGTTACCATTGTTATTAGGCATCTTCCACGCGTAACCAAGCCTATATTATCAATTCCATGATTTCAGTTGTGTATTGATACAAATGAAAGTAAAGGATCATACAAATCAACACATTCGGGGATGCTGCATTATAGTTACATAATGAGGACACAAACATCATATTTACTCCAATATAATTATGACAGTTTAAAACAAGTCTCAGTGCGGCCCATTTGCACTGCCAATGCAGTTTTACCCAATTAACTTGATGTTGAATGATATAAACGGTATGTTGTCCGATGACTATGATATTCAAACGAGCAGTGAATCGATCGTAAACCACTCTGAACAGTGGCGAAAATATGAATGGGGTGGGGGTGGGGGCAGGGTGTTCGGGTCCCCCTTCCCCATCCCCCTCCCCCAAACAAAAACATAAAATAAAATGAATACAAAAATACAATAAATAAATAGAACAAAAACATAATAATAATAATAATTTATTTTAAAAAAAATAATAATAATAATGATAAGAAATTAAAATAAAACTAAGATAGTATACAAATCAAATGACAAAAAGAACAATACAAAACATAAGGAGACATCTTGTACAAAAAACAAAAAAAAATATGATAAAGATCGTTCCCAATAATTCACATGCCCCTCGATCACCCCTACCTTCCAACCCGTTTCAGTCCGACCACGCTACGCCATTACAGCAGGCTCATAATTTATGTCTGAACAAAATTATAATACCGCGCCTGGATGGTGACGATAACGGGCGGTGATACATGATACATGTGATACATGATAAGTAAACAATCAAACTCATTGAACGCGTCTGTAAAAAAAAAACCACACCATAAAACCAACCAATAATTATATGTTGCAACGTAAATAAATGATGATAATTTTTCCACTTACATTGGTTTGAATCGAACGGGCAGACAGAGCTTCATGGCCTGCTTGTATTTGAACCCAGGAACAGCTCCGTACTTGATGTGTTCCTCATGATCCATTTCTAGGTCGTTATCTTCTTTAAGTTCATGGTCGTGGTCGACGTCGTGGTCATGTTCGTCGTCATGACCGTTGTCACTGACGGTCCCATCCTCTACAGGTGTCTTCTCTATCGGTGCGTACATGGTGACTGGTGATATTGCGCCCAGTCAAATATTATGGCATGATACAAAAAAAGTATGCAGTCAATATTCAACACCTAGTGCATATTGCTGTTCGGCTTATAGTTATACTCAACTGACTGGTTCAACTTTGTTTTGCTTAGTAGTAATTGAACATCCAAATACGATGTAGGTGAACTTAATTAATGAATTGCAAGCCGACGCTATTGTAAACATATTAACGAGACTCCGTCGGTATGTCCACTTGTCCTCTAGTAATAGCTCACAAGAGAATTGCCGTCCAAAATATGAAGTACTTTGACGTGAATACTGCAGTGTCAATATGAACCATCATGACGAGTAAACAATCATGAAAGCCACTGTGTACAATATGGTATCGAGCAAATGAATGAGAAATCATAAAAGAAACACCCTTTACTTGCAGCAGTAGTCATATGGAACAGAATTAAAATGAATACCTAAATTATACTAGCCACCAAGCAAAAGTTCAAAGTCCACATACGAGGTGAATGGATGCTGAAGGCCACGGTTCAATTCTGTCTTTCAATAATAGTAACGAATAGTACCGGTACAAAATATAATACGACAAGGTAGGTCTAATTTACACCGGAAAACAGGCTTAGTACATGTTTCATGAGCGAGCAAGCTGTCCAAAGGTCTGGAGTTGAATTGTCATTTCATAAATTTAACATTATCGTGAGTAATAATTACCCATAATATAAAAGCAAAACATTTGTCAAACTCAAATATAGAAGAGAAAAAACAGCAGCTTAAGAGATAAATTGAGAAAGGCCTCGGCTACGTAATGACAACTGTACAAGTGGTGGGGTGGTGGTGGTAGTGGTGGTAGTGGTGGTAGTGCTGGTGGTCGTAGGGGTGGTGGTGGTGGTGGTGGTGGTGGTTGTTGAAGTGGTGGTTGCAGGGAGGTGGTACCTAGTGGTTGTGGTGGTGGTTGTGATAGTGGTGGTATTGGTGGTGGTGGTGGTAGTGTTGGTGGTGGTGGTTGTAATGGTGGTCGTGTTCGTCGTTGATTATGGTATTATCGTTGGGATAAGCAGTATATATAGTGGTGGAGGTAGTGCCAGTAGTTATGGTAGTGGTCAGAAAGATCACGAAGTCTTTAACAGTTTATTTTTAATCTAAAAAGTATCTCTTACATAAGATAACCCATAAATAAAGATTAAAACATAAAGGCGATAGTCAGAATTGTCGTATCATCAAAGATTTATTGAGGTCATAAACCAACAATGTATTTTCCAGGGTTTTCAGGTGCATCCAATAACAATGTAAGGTCACGCTAGGTATGTGTAAGGACACGGGAAACCAACACCCTCAAATTATCCTTTGATATTTTAAAGTGATTATTTGTTCCATTCCACTAGAAAGATGTGTATCCAAGTACAGTTGTATTCAAACTTCTAGTGAAATCAATGGTGCAGGGCCGAGGGTGTGTGTGTGGGGGGGGGGGGGGGGGGGGGGGTGAGGGGGCACAGGGGACACGTGCTCCCCCTCCCTCACCCCAATAATTTGATAAAAACATACAAAATGAAGAGTAAAATAGTGTATACAATGAAGAAATGCAACAAGTATGACCCCCCCCCCCCCCCCATAATCAGTCCGACCAAGCTACGCAACTGAAATAGCCTAATTGAATTGGAAAATATAATTTCTGTATTACTTGTTTGTGTTACATTTTAGTGACGTTGTATATATTTGGGGGGAAATGAACTTCAATCGCTGACCTTTAAGTCACTGTAGGATTATCAACCAATGACCTGACCTAGTTTCGTCATCCGTAAACCGTTTAGTTAAATCAGTTGCGTAGCTACAGGGGTAGGGAGGGGTGGACAAGCGGGGAACGTGCCCCCCCCCCCCCCCCAAAAAAAAAAAAAAAAAAAAAAATTAAAAAAAGCAACAACAACAAACAAAACTAAACAAAACAATCACGATAATTAATACAAATAATTATAATGAAATACAAATACAAAATAAGTGCGACCACGCTACGCCACTGAGTAAGTGAGTTATTAACAAAATAAAAGCATTGTCCCTGAATCCTTGTTCAGGGGCCACGGAACCGGGGGGGGGGGGGGGGGGCTTTCAAAATCTTTCCGCGGCCCCTGTTGTTTATGGTATAAAGTGACCCAGATATAGTGACCTAGTAATGAACTTCAATCAATGACCTAGTTAAGGTGACTACGTCTGTAACTGTAGAGGGCGTTTCGGGATAAAGACAGTTATACCCAGATCGAGTCGCGTGGTAAACAAATTTAGAGAAACATTTGGAATAATAATAATGGTAATTATTATTTCATATAATTAAAAGCGCAGTCTTACAATGAAGTCTCAATGCGCAAACACATATAAAAGAAAAAGAGAGAGAAAGAGTAGAGTACTTTAGCAATGATTAAATGATTCGAACTTACAATTCATTTAACATAAATGCGTTCAAACTATAGTTCGAAATTGGGATAGGTGATATAATTATAGACGGAATCTAAACAGCCGCATGTTTTGGCTAACAACTAACACTATTAACGACAACAATTTTGTTTCCATACACCACATTTGTACGATATGATTGACGTGCTCTGGACAGGCAAACGTATTTGATAAAACAAAATCGCCCGAAGTGTTGGTAACGGTGGTGGAGGTGGTGGTCGTCGTCGTGGTTGTGGTGGTGTTGGTGGCGGCGATGATGGCGGCGGTGGTGGAATTGTGTTGGTGGTTGAAGTGGTGGTGGTGGTGGTAGTGGTTGTATTTGTGGTGGGGGAAGTGTTGGTCACGGTGGTCGTGTTTGTGGTGGTGTTGTTGTTGTTGGTGGTGGCGTCGATGGTAGTGGAAGTGGAGATGGTAGTGGTGGTGGTGGTGGTGATGGTATTTGTGGTGGTGGCGGTGCTGGTAGTGGTTGTATTGGTGGTGGTGGTGGTAGTGTTGGTGTTGGTGGTGGTGGTGGTGGTGGTGGCGGCGATGGTGGCGATGGTGGCGATGGTGGTGGATGTGGAGATGGTAGTGGTGGTGGAAGTGGGGATGGTAGTGTGGTGGTGGTGATATTGGTGGTGATGGTAGTATTGGTGTTGGTGGTTGTGATGGTGGTGGTGGTGTTGGTGGTGGTGGTGGTGGTGTTGGTGGTGGTGGTGGTGGTGGTGGCGGCGATGGTGGCGATGGTGGCGATGGTGGTGGAAGTGTAGATGGTAGTGGTGGTGGAAGTGGGGATGGTAGTGTGGTGGTGGTGATATTGGTGGTGATGGTAGTATTGGTGTTGGTGGTTGTGATGGTGGTGGTGGTGTTGGTGGTGGTGGTGGTGGTGTTGGTGTTGGTGTTGGTGGTGGTGGTGGTGGTGGTGGTGGTGGTGGTGTCGGCGGCGATGGTGGCGATGGTGGTGGAAATGGGGATGGTAGTGTGGTGGTGGTAATATTGGTGGTGATGGTAGTATTGGTGTTGGTGGTTGTGATGGTGGTGGTGGTGGTGGTGGTGGCGGTCGTCGTTGATTGTGATATTAAGAGTTGAATGCAAATCATGTTGGGATAAGCGGTAGAGGTATTAGTGGTGGTTATGATAGTGGTCATGAAAATCACGAAGCCTTTTTAATCTAAAGTATCTCCTTCATCAGATATCCCATAAATATTTGTATAATATATCGTCAAAGATTGATTGATTGATTGAGCGGGGAACGTACCCCACAAAAAACAACAACAACAACAAACAAAAAACAAACAAACAAACAAACTAACTAACACAAACAAACAAACACACAAACAAACAAACAACACAAAACAAGACAAAACAAAACAACAACAAACTTACAAAACAATCACGATACTTAATATAAATAATTACCTACAAATACGAAATGAGTGCGACCACGCTCCGCCACTGAGAATATTAAAATAGAAAAGCATTGTCCCTGAATGCTCGTTTGTGGTAACCAAGATAACAGTGTCCTAGTCATTTGTTCATCAACTTCAACCAATGACCTAAATTGACTATGTATGTAACTGTAGAGGGCGTTTCGGGATAAAGACAGTGTGGTAAAAATGGAGATGACAAATAGGGATAGTAAGCAAATAATTACCGTTGGTGAAGGCGATGGGACAATCTATCACTTCCGAGGCGAGCTGGATGTAGCTATCTTTCCGAAGCGAAGCTGAGGAAAGATAGCGTATACATTCAGATCGCCGAGGAAGTGATAGTTTGCCATCGCCTGAAACCAAAAGGTGATTATTTGCTTTATATTCCACATCGAACTTAGATCTAGTCTAGTAGTACTAAATACTGTACTAGTAGTACTAGTAGTGTAAGCAGGTCTACCCCTAGTCTACTCTAAGTACTCTAATGCCCGGCGCAGACAGAGCCGACTCGACTGGTTCACATCGAACTTAGATCTAGTAGTACTGTACTAGTAGTCTAAGCAGGCCTACCCCTAGGCCCTAGTCTACTCTAAGTACTCAGAATGCCCGGCGCAGACAGAGCCGACTCGACTGGTTGTCATTCCGATCGGCTCAGTTTTCAGTGCCTCGCGACACACATTTTGCCAGTCGAGAGACAGTCGGATGCCAGTTGGGGCCGATTCAACACGATAAATCTGCTCCGACCGACCAGGCCCAACTCTAGCCTGATTAAAGCCAGTCGGAACGGGTCGAGTCGGCTCTGTCTGCGCCGGTCTTAAGTCTAACTTCTAAGTCTAAGTACTGTTACTACTAGGTTTGATCTACTTACCAACAATGACTTGTTATTCCAATTTCGGTAACAGGGTAATTCCAAAAGCTAAAACGCGAAATGTAAACTCCAAAAAACAGTTCAAAAGTCAACAAACGCGAAAATAGAGTCTCCCCAACACTTGGACTGGTCTAGCGCTTTCAAGTCCACGTCAGACAATTCGTTAAAAAGTATGCTTCCAGCATCGCAATAATCTTGGAACACTTTCAGGCTGAACTTAAGTTGTCGCTTTGTATTTTTACTTTCACTCTCCAGTAAAAACGTGTCCATTTCATCCTCATCCAAAAGCTCAAACCTTATGTTTGTGGCCGCCATTTTAGTAGAGTACACAGAACGAGCATGCAAACAGTGTATGTACGATACTACAACAGGGCAGGGCGTCGATCTGTTCGGAAAACACAATGCAATTGTTCACAAACAATGCTCGCCCCGGCCAATGCATTGTGTTTTCCGAACAGCTGATCGACGCCTCTGATGTACAGTGCATAGCGTATGCAGTGTACTACGTATACCGTATGCACAACGAATACAATGGAATTTGTAATTCGCGCGCATAGAGTTATCGCGCCACTTATTGGTATTCAATTCAATGCAACCGCGGAGTGTAGATAGTACTTTTTATCTAGTGAGTGCAACGCACTTTCACCCAAGATATCTACAGAGTGTAACGATGGGCAAAACTATATTTCATCACGTGATTAACTTTTGACCAATCGTAGAGCAAGATTCTTAGTATGTGGAATATAATAAGCAAATAATTACCGTTGGTGAAGGCGATGGGACAAACTATCACTTCCTCGGCGATCTGAATGTATACGCTATCTTTCTTCAGCTTCGCTTCGCCTTCGCCTGAAGCCAAAAAGTGATACTTTGCTTTATATCCACATCAATTATTTTGATCACAAACGACCTATAACTAACACAAAGGGCTAAAATGTTGGAATATTGAGAAATTGATCGAGTCTTTTATTTGAATTTGTTAATAAATGCTGGATCCACATTGTATGTAATATTTTATATATTTTACGGATATTCAAGCTGTTCTGGACTAATTTCGATCAAAGAAAGTTTAGTATGTGTTTGAATCAATGCGCCTTTTCAAAGACACATTCACAAACTTTTTTAAAGCGGCATCTCAATCGAAACTGTACTATCCCTCAAGAGGAAGTGATACTGTAATGTAACTTATATTCCTCTATCATGGAAACCTTGATTTCCTGATTGGCCAGTCATTAATTGGTGCAGTTGTGTCTTATTTTCATATCTCATGTAGCATACTATCTTCCTCAAGACAAACATTGACTTCTCGATTGGTCCGTCATTAATTGCTGCACTGTGTTATTTTCATACATCAAGTAACATAATATTCCCTTCCAAGACAAAAACATTGACATAATCTATATTGGTCGGTCGTTAATTGGTGCACTTATGCCATTTTTTAATATCTTCATGTAACATAATATCCAGTGAAACTATTTTAAGATACATTCTGTGACCGCCTTATTACAATTTAGTTTTGAAAATAACAAGTCTGCAATACAAGGTATTTAGCAAGCACTTCTAATCAAGTTTTTATCCTCGTTAGTTCAGCATTAAGCGAAACAGGTAAACAAACGGCATCAAGTTATATTCATAACAGCTAGAGACTAAACTAGAACATTACATTACAATTATCAATAACAATACATTGTTATGTACATACGAGTTCGTTAGCACTTTATTTGGTGAAAGGGATAAGGTCGTTACGTCAAATTATCGCCAAATTGAGTTATGCAGTACACTATCTGGTAGGTCGGACCCTAGTCGTTCTGTGTCAATAATTTGCCGAATTTCGATAAAAGTTTAGACAGAAACTAAATTGGGCTTTTATGGAGCTCCAAACTGTACATATGCTAGTCTTTCGGGTTTATATTCACTTGGTCTAATACCACTTGGTCCAATCATCAGTTCGTCTAACTTCACTTCGGCTAAACCTATTTGGTCTAATCATCACTAGGTCTAATGCCCATCTAGGCAACTGCCGTTTCGTCTAATCACCAAATGAGCTAATTGTCACTTCGTCTACTCTTTTTTTTCCTCGTTTCGTCTATTATCACTTCGTCTAATACCAGTTCGTCTAATTCTCAGTTAGGCTACTCTTCACTTGGTCCATATGCAATTGGTCTAATTACCGTTTGGTCTATAACCATTTGGTCCAATACCATTTCGTCTAATACCATCAGGTCTATTTTCCACTTGGTCTAAAAGCAGTTCGTCTAATGCCATTTCGTCTAACGACCATTTAGTCTAATTCCCATTTGGTCTAATTCCCATTTGGTCTAATTCCCATTTGGTCTAATGACCATTTAGTCTAATTCCCATTTGGTCTAATGGCCATTTAGTCTAATTCCCATTTGGTCTAACGATCGCCCACACTGACCTGTGTGGTGGCCACCGCCTGTATACCGTATACCGTATGAACGATTCCATAAGGCTGTAATTATGGTTACAGTCCGTTATTCGGAAGGTTCGTTATTCCGAAGGTTCGTTGATCCGAAAATAAAATCGGGTTCGTTATTCTGAAGGTTCGTTAGTCCTAAAATGAAATTAGGGTTATTAAAAAATACGACGTAGAAAAGAATTTGATTTTTTGAATTTGAATGTTGCCTAAAAAAATGATTTTGAGCAGTGTGGTCTTGGGAAAGGGGATCAATCTTATTCTAATTGCCGTGGCTGCATGGGGGTGGGGGAGAAGGGGAGGGGGTAAAGAGTGGCTTTAAAATTCTAGTAAAATTGTATAAGAATGATTTGTAATATGTTGTTATAAACTGAAATGAATTTCCTCAAAAATGATTTATTTATTGAACCAATTGTGTTTTATATGATTTGTGTTATAAGTTATTAGTATTAGAAGTTTTGTTGAATTGATTGTCTTTGTAGACATGAGTCGATGGGACACGTAACCCTGGGGTCTGATGTAGAGAGCAATTGAATAACAGTATTTGACCGGTGAGTTATATCACAGTTCTGACGTCATCGACATACATGTACTATTTTGTGGGTGTCCGTACTCTGTTTTGAGAGCGATAAGTACTAATAGACGGCAGAAATCATAGATGGTTATTAATTGGGAGTATTTGGGGCGCGGGTGATAAATAGTGGTCATGGCTTGAAGGTGACAATGAAGCCTGGATGAAATAATGCTTTTAGGTAGTGCTTCAATATGGTAAAGTATCATATTCATATTATAGTGTAATTCATTACAGAATCCTTAGCCGCAAACAATCAGATGTTAAATTTGTTTTGTATGTGATTTACATAATAATTGTTGTGAATAGTTAGTTGTATTGTTGTACATATACTCTGGCCATTTGAAAACATATGATAATATATTAATGTTGGTACAATTATGATGTGTATTAGTGAAGTTGTATGTTCTTAATTGTTATCGTTCTCTTTTCTTGCCATGCATAGGGGCTGTTTTTTATTGGACTTCGAATACATGCATACACGTCAATACTTTGTCGTCCGTCTAGTTCATTTGAAATCCCTGCGTCGTTTCAAATATATTTTGTATGTTTTTGTTGTTATATAATCCACAATATTGTAACTGTACTTCTGTTTGTAGTGAGAAGATTAAATTGTACACGTACATGTTATGTCTAGTGGCCAATGCAGTTTATACAGGGCAAGGGCGTCGATTTCTTCTCATGGTTGGGGGGGATGATCAGTTATTGCGAGGGAGCGAAGCGACCGATGGGGGCAGGGGAGGATCTAGCTTTTTGCTAAGGGGGGGTTTGACCCAATGACGATGCGGAGCATCGTCCACGAGCCGCGTAGCGGCGAGGCGATTTTCTTTTGGCTATTTTGCTAAGGGGGGGGGGTTTGACCCAATGACGATGCGGAGCATCGTCCACGAGCCGCGTAGCGGCGAGGCGATTTTTTTTGTGGCTATTTTGCTAAGGGGGGGGAGTTTGACCTAATGACGATGCGGAGCATCGTCCACGAGCCGCGTAGCGGCGAGGCGATTTTTTGGGGGCTATTTTGCTAGGGGGGGGGGGGGGGTTTGACCCAATGACGATACAATGATGGCGTTTTTCTATGCACATCACATTTTCACTTGGCAGCCCAAGGGGGGGGGGGGGGAGGGTGGTTTAAACCCATGATGGCGTTTGTCTATGCACATCACATTTTCACTTGGCAGCCCAAGGGGGGGTTTAAACCCCCTAACCCCCCCCCCCCCCCCGTAGATCCGCGCCTGGGGGGGGGGGGGGGTGGGTGTGGGAGGGGGGTGTCCCCCCTCCCACGGTAGGAAGCTTTTGCATTTTGGGGCTTGAAATTGTGCAATCTGGAGCATATCTAAGGCATCAATTTCACGTTTTATAAACTTGTTTCTGAGTTACCGTGTTATAGATAAACATAATGAAATCAAGTTTGCAGAAAACCAAAGGGCGGATCGCACTTCTTTTGCTTATCGAGGAATGAGTAAGGACTTTCTAACATAAGACATACGATATAAGAAACTATATATATTTTTTTTTTTTACCCTCCCAAATATTGGGGGGGGGGGATGATAATACAGGCCATCCCCCCCCACCTCAAATATTGGGGGGGGGGGGGGGATATATCCCCCCATCCCCCCCCCCCCCCCCCCGTGATCGACGCCCCTGATGCAGGGTAACTTCCAAACACTACGGCCGTATGCTGCAGGACTGGCTCTAGTGATGTTGTCGGTCAATTACAAAAGATGTTACAATAAAGATGTTACCTGTTATTTACTTGTATCCAAAAGTATGAGGGAACATGTGTCATCGGGAAGAATGAAAGTATAATCTCTTGTATAATGTTTGATGTGTGTATGCCCCTTGCAGAAAGAGCTATAATCAATTGTAAGTCAGATCACTTGTTCTAAATGCGCAAATCTGATTGGTTTCAATTCATTGTTAGGACACTTATTGCAAAATGACACTTAAACAATGAAATGAAAACTTCGGAAAGGATTATAAAAATTACTATTTTTGAAACAAATATCAATAAAAAACATAGAGAATTTAGATATGTTCTGTATGCAGAATAAACAGATATTGTATTCTTTTATCGATATTCATCTTCAAACACATTTCGCTTTGAGAGTCCTTGCTGAACTGATTGTTTAATGACTTTCATACTTTGAGCTAAATAACCTAATTAATATGAATGTGGAATTGAAATCTCGTACAACTACAAGCAATCATCTCGTATGTCAAAACAACTGGTATACCCCCCCCCCCCCCCCCTCCCCGCAGGCATCAATAGTCTTACACATATCTACAACAGTCTCAAAGAACAAAAAAAATACTTTGGCAAGGACTCTCAAGTAGTTTGTCACCTATTTTCCAATGCTTAAATAAAGACAATTTGACTTTTTGACTACAGAGAGGAGCAAACATGAATCACAGGTTAACATTAAGATATTTCACAGGCATTTATAACATTATGTTTTCACAAAATATAATTGTATTACACTCGTTATTTAGTGGTAATTGTAACTTGTCTATATAGTTTCGTACGGGTGCATGGGGGTGCAGCCCCCGAAATACATCAACATAAAATAACACACTATATAACAATTAAAATGTGGTCAGACCCCCTCTTTCAACACCTATATCATATCAAACTTCCATTAGACCAAATGGTCATTAGACCAAATGGGCATTAGACCATGTGGGCATTAGACCATGTGGGCATTAGCCCAAGTGGGCATTAGCCCAAGTGGGACATTAGCCCAAGTGGGAGTAGACCAACTGTCAATTAGACCAAACGGGAAGTTGATGAAATGGTTATTAGACGAAGTGAGAAACTGCCCATCTGGATATAGCCGAAGTGGGTATAGCCCTAATGGATATTAGACGTTGTGGTATTAGACCAATAGAATATTAGACAATCTGGTGATTAGACGAAATGGCATTATACTAAGTGGGTTTGGACCAAGTGGATATTAGACGATAAGGGTATAGCCCAAATGGTTATTAGACGAATCGGCTATTGGACCAAGTGGTTGTAGACGAAATGGGTTTAGACTATGTAGGATTAGACGAAGTGGATATTAGACGAAGTGGGTTTAGACCAAGTGGGGGTTTACCGTCTTTCGAAGTAGAAATCACGGGACTCAGCGCCCTTCTTCTTTTACAGTCGACGACTTGCAACAAATGATATCAAAGAGCTGGCCAAATTATTTCACAAGAGGAACAACGTATAGTATGCCCATCCCCCAACCCCCCCCCCCCCCCCCCTCGCACAGATATACGCCACCGCCACATTCATGGTCCATATCTGTAATCTGGTACATACAACCCGGGTTATTTGGTCCGTGGATATTCAATTCAGCACAATTATGTTCTTGATCTGACTGTACAGTAATTATGGTTCAATTATTATCATGAACTTCGTGCTACGTTCAAGATAATCTAAATGCATTCCAGCTCATCTCAAAATTATATCTATAATGATTCGTTGATATATAACAATGTTGTAATACGAATTAACATTAACATCGTGACTTTATCAACATATGTTTGCGATGTATACAGCATACGATAGATGGTCAAATGCATATTAAATGACAAAAACAAGTTACTCAAAATCATTTGATTTTTTTCTTTTTCTGTACACCTATACACCATTTATGGGACAGCTGAGTTTCGGTATAGACGGATTTCTTTTTGTGAGGTAATGCATTTTTTGTGCGGTAATGATTTTTGTGAGGTAATGAAAAAACGAGTGTCAAATTTGAAAGAGCATCCTATTTAAACGACATAATATACTTTATTGGATCAAAATCGGTTCAGAGACGGCTAGAAATATCCATAAATATAACCATTTCTAATAACTGTGGGGCTCCACAATAATTGAATAATTTTGAACCAGCAATTGAACAAAAAAATGCTTACGCTTTTAAACAAATTACGAAAAGATGCTTTTTAGCTGTTGTTGATGATCTCTCTGTTTAACCATTATTCAAACAAAACACCACATGCACAATTCTTTATTAAAATGCTTGAAACCAATGAGTTTTTAAACAGCGCCCTCTTGAGTTTTGACGGCTCTTTTTAAATAATAACAGGTTTTTTCTTATACGTTTCGAGCATGGTGGTGTTATAACTATTAGTTTGTAATGTAATGGTGCAGGTTTTGGTTCTTAAAATTCAGTTTGACCAAAACTGTAGTCTCTTTACCAAAACTCAACTATAACTTTAAATGAAATAGTAATACGATCATCAACTTACATATCTACAAAACGTCCATACCAACATTTTTAGTGAATTGTATAATAATATAAAGAACAAAAACAAAGTGCAAGTGCATTATGTTAAGTATGTGATATATCTACATTGTTCAGCTACGTGTACCATACAAAACGTTTTTTTCCTAAACAAAAGGTTATTACCCTCTTTCGAAAAAGATTTCTTTTTTCATCTTAGTTTTATCTTTTACATAAAGCAAGCGTTCAGAAAGACATCAACTAATGTATTAACATGTATTCACCCTTATCAACATGATAATGTGTCAATATTATGTTTGTAACCTGATACGTCATAATGTGCATTGTTATAGCTACGTGAATCTTTGACCAACGTGTTTTATAACGTACATAACTTTATGATATGAATTATAAATGATTCTATCATGTTCAGTCTGACTTAATTAAAATATACGTACCATAAACATATATGTATATACACTTACAACTAATTAAACAGCGTATGTTGTTCTTATGTACATTACTAAGCAAAGTCAATCAATGGTTTAAATGTGAACATTGCTAATGTACACCTTTATCATGTTTATCTGCAAACTTGAAGCTATACTTTATTGTATTCAATATGTTTTAAGATTAATTAATATCAGAAATATCTGCATATCATAATAATCATTTATGTATCTACTTGGTTCTACAGCTCCTCTACTAAAACAATTATACTGAAATGTCAATAACTCGTTTGATATTATATTCTTAATCCTTAAACGTGCACTTGTAAAATGTCAGATATTCCTAAAAATGACATTTGAAACTTCAATCCTATACCAAAATAATTGTAAGATATGTCCGAATGATGTGTGAACGTTTCATTGAAAAAGAACACTGCTTTCCTGGTTTAAAAGGCGGAAGTTTGCGCCAGCTTTTACAACGAATTACTGTATGACGTCTATGAGGTTTATGACCGTTCATCAACGCTCTTGAGCTGAATGATGATCAATGATAGATATCGTCATACTAAAGGGGCATTTGAAACAAAACTTACCCTATTTTATTATTCTCTTGCCATAAGCCAAATAACACGGTAGAACTGTGAAAGCTCAAATCGAGTCTTACAGGTGCACCTTTAAGTATGATTCCATTTAATCCCTATAAAACTGGTTTTGGTGAGAACAAGTCTTCATCGGATGACTCATTGAAACCGGACAAAGATGATTGAACATTTAACAGAGCTGATGTCACCAATAAAGAAGAGCTATCGTCGCAAGTATCGAGGGTCTGGCTACTTATATTCCTGTCACGACCATTTTTTGAGGAAACTATCTCACATCCACGATAAATGTATCGACACGATTCACATGTAAACTCGAAAGTACCATGATTGAAAGAAGTGATATTGAAATGGTAAGTATTACTGTTTAGAGTCTCACTTTTAACTGGAGCTTCGAAAGAATGGTGTTTAGGATGGTGTCAGGTTCATCTGGATATCAATTGTTTCCATCAAACATCTTAGAGGGACGAGCTTTACGAATCCCTTGAAGACTCCTGTACCATCCTTACAAGCTTTATAATTATCTTAAACAGTCAGGCCCACTCTCGCTTTTCCACTATTTTGAAAATGTCGATATACCGCTATTCTCTCCGCGACGTCGCTAGATGGCGCATACATCGTGGCGATCAGCTAGCGATAGTGACATGCGATAATATCGGTGATCGAACAAAAATAGAATTTTGTACAGCCTATACGGTATAATACCCGTATAGTTACGCGTACGGCATGCATAGAGCCGACTCGCCATACCTAGCTACCGGGGTAGGGTCGGCATGGCCGCAGCTCTGGACGGGCCGAACGCTCGCTGCGCTAGCTAGCTGCCTCCGCGGGCTCGCTGTATCGATCGATTTAAAGTAAACGGCTGTCCTTAAAGACTATGTAAAAGTCAAACCGTCAACAATTTGAAATCTGAAATCAAAGTTACGATTTCCAACGCTATTTTCTTCAATTGTTCTGGATAGATCATTGAGAAAAAAATGCAAATCTGCAGATCAATTATCATTGATGGTCCGAATGAAATATTAGGATGACCTATCCAGAACATTGGCTAAAATTAATTACATAAAATAAATTGTAATAGTAGTTTGAATTCCCCCATTGACACACAACACGCATAGCTAAGTATGACGTCATGATTCATAATAGGAAGGGTTCAGGAATAGCGTTTTTTCCGCTATTTTCAAGAATAGTGGAAAAGCGAGAGTGGGCCTGACTGTTAAATGAGCAGAACAAGGTCTTACCGACCTCAAGTCCGAAACGGGGTTATGATAAATTTGCTTTAGGTTTATCGGACTCTGATAATATATGGAGACAGACAGTGGCTTGTCTGTTTCTTTTACCTTATTTTCTTCTTGGTGATTTGTAATTAGTGTTTTAGTTACTTTATTTGCATGTTATTGGCAAGAGGATCAGGAACGGGTGCATGTCCATACTCTTTATGTGCTTCTTTTGCGAATGTGGATTCGTCCTTCCAATGTATCTAAAGTAGTCTGTGAAAATCAGGAATAGTTTCATAAATGTTGTAGGTCGACGTTCAGAGTAAGTGAAATCTGGACATCTTTCGTCATCAGGTGGAGTAATGTGGAGACCTTATATAAACGGTGGTAGTCCGATACCTTATTTGGATGCTGATGTGGTTTCTGGTAGAGACCTCATCACTTCGTAATATTTCTGCAAATAAAACAAACAGGGTAAATATTTAAATGTTGTGTGGTTGTATATTTCTCTGTTAATATCAGGTATTCAGAAGTAACCTTATTTTTGTATTAATTAGATATTTTATAATATCTTGATTTTCAATAAACATTGTTTAACACGCTGTATCCGCGTTAAGTATATGTTTTATTATGCATGGTTACCCACCCTCTCATTCAAATCCTCTAGATTTATCCGCCGCTTCAGACACTCTCATCGGAAGAAAATCAGCAGGGGTATGAAGGATGATGGAGAGAGCGCCGCTATCATGATTCGGGTAGTTAGAAAACAATGTTAGGTAACATACCGTGCTGGCATTGGTCTAAACTTGTAATAACATGTATACAGAAGTGATGTAGCCTTACCGGTTTAAATCACTGACGTCACTATCATTCGAACATGCAGAAGTCTGTCACTATTTGGAAAATGAATTCTGATCCAGGCGGCGTTGCTCAGAGATAGTACGTCACTGGGAATAGTGCTCCCGTTGAATCGGTTCAGCCTGGTATCATGGTCGATGTAGGATCCATCGCCGATCTCCAAGATCTCGCCCTCCTCGAAACAAATGTGTTCGAAGGAGATGCTGATTCTGTGATCGAGCGATGTGTTGAATATCAGCGAAGTCCATTCTGCGCTTGTTGTGCCAATGTGTATTGTTGAATTCAGGGATTCGTCACTTTCGGTAGAGATAACGAGGTTGGAATTCTCAGGAACAGAATAATAATCTGCAGAATAAAACGATGTTGTAAAATGTCTTATGTATAGTAACAAAGGTGACAATTTGTTCAACGTAATACTCGCGCATTGGGATCATCCCCGTAGTCCTACTCGTTTACGCTACATTAATGAATGCAAAGTATACTTTTTTTTTTATTATATCTACACCCGAATTTAAAATAGATTTGTTAACATTTAATACATATTATCATCCACAACAGTCATAACATTTTATTTTGAATAATTAATACTTATGTTTTTCTGCAAGACTGAGTATATAAAACTCCGACTTTGTTCCAATGCAGCTTTCCATGCACAATGTTGGAAGAGATACTTACTAGTGACGTTCGAAGAAGTAGACATATTCTTAGGACGAAAAGTACGCATCCGTATGGAAAACCCAGTTCTGGGAAAGTAACCATCACTGCTGAAAATTATCTTGAATGACGATGCCTTCTGAGTTAGCTCATCTTCCAAGCGTTCTGGTTTGGGAACACCGCTGAACCTGTTCCAATTGTTACAGAAGTCACCCTCGATGGAAAACTTGTCTACACCGTCCCCAAAGAAGAGAAAGTCGTAGGCAAGTTCTGTATTGAAGCTCTCCACATGGACTAATACGGAGAGTTCATCGGGAACTCGTATGTCCCATAGCTGGAAGGCATTGTTTGGATAGTTGTTTGGGTGATTTGGCGTATTAATGAAGAAGTCAACGTCCTCCTCTAACAGTATAGCATCTGTAATTAAAGAAAGTGCGGATATGTTCCTATGATTTACCTTTCAACTAGGCATTCATATTACGTTTCCAATATATCCCTAATAAATTAATATTTAATGTCATTAAACAAGCACAGTACCGTGAGGATATGTATATTATTACAGCTACATTATCAATATGTTCCATTTTAATAACACAATCATGTGCTAATTCACTCGTGTTCGGACAGTTATTGAAGAATTGCATTTTGGGGGTTCATTTGAGTTGTATAAAATGCATGCACACACAAAATGCAACGATAACGGGAATAAAGTGCACATAAAGTCATTAATTTAGTCTGACATAAATAATTTATGTCATACATGAGATAGAGCTTTTTGACATTGGTAACCAATATGATTCGGTCTATTGAATATACTTTTGATTTATGTATTTATTTTCAATATAATCTCATAACACAAATACTTATACGAATAGTAAAGAAATATATACATTCAAACAAATGCGAAACTAACTGATCAGGAACATAATTCTAGAATACTCTAATATTAACAAACACTAGGCGACCATCTTTACGACCATCATGTTAACCCTAGTAAGGCCGGAGGCCATTATGCTCCCGCCCTCCGTGATTTTCCCGATTACTCGGATAGGCGTGAAGATGACGCCATGCAGTTTCGTGATTGTTTTCTTTCGAGTCTTGCGCATCTTTTAAACCCGCGAAAGTTCGCGAAAATCGAAAGTGACCTTTTGTAATTGCATGCCGTGATTGTTTTCTTTCGAGTCTTGCGCATCTTTTAAACCCGCGAAAGTTCGTGAAAATCGACAGTAACCTATTGTAATAGCATGTCAGATAGAAAATTGCTAATATTCGTGAAACTTGTGGATATGTTTCCTAACAAGATATAAACCGTTGGTTATTTGGTCTTGTTTTCAATAGAGTTATTTGTTGGGGGCTCAAAATAGTTAAATTACAATTCGAAATAAAATACAACAACAAAAACAACAAAATCCATAATTAAACCAAAAGATACATAATACATTTTCAAAACAATAACAAAAATGCATACAAAAATAATAACCTAGCTCTTCCAATTCTTCTCGTTGTATCATTATTCCAATTCGTCTTAAGCATATATGTAGTGAAAACCACTGATTAATCATCAACAATATACGAGTTATGGGCCACATTTTGAATATTGTATGACCTTATTTGCGTAAATTACTTTAAATATTCAAACGAGTGAGACCTAAAAAGAGATAAACCATTTGTAATTTGGCCTCGTTTTCAATTAAAGTATTTGTTTTGGGGCTCAAAATAGTTCAATTACAGTTAGAAATAAAGTAACACAACAACAATAAAATTGTAAAAAGATGTTCAAAACAAAATAAAACATAAGGACGTTGGTTTTTCCCATTATTTTTGTTGTATAATTATTTTAAATGGTCTCATGTAGTAAAACCTAATGTTTAATCATGCAAAAGAAACATACGAGTTATGGGCAAAAATGTGAAATGCATGACCATATTTGCATAAATTACCATACATGTGTAGTTGAGCGATTACAAAAAATATATATATTACCATTGTATTCTATACAGTTTAGCTGCATGCGTGCACATTTTCGCGGCGATCGGGCTTTTTACAATTAAAGAATGCTTGAGATAATAATGGTCTCTGAAAATGTTTCATAAAAAAATATGTTAGAAACTTTTAAAAAACGAGGCAAGAAATGAAATGAGATGTAATGTTGGGTGCAAATGGAATATGAAAATCAAATAATGTCTATAAATGGATGGAATTTTGGAAGGTGCAGCCGATTGGGAAGCATTTTATATAAATTAGTTTATATTTACAAAATGACATACCAGCTGGAGTTGATGTGATATCGACTGTGAGATCTAAATAATATCGAAGCAATACATTAATAAATATATTGTCAATTTCAGAGCAGTAGATCCGCAATCAACACCGATAACTATGTAAATATTACGACAACACTTCGTATACTCATATGCTAATGTTAGTACTTTAATTCGAACACATTATCTGGTGACATTTTGATGAAGGGGCCGAATACTAGTAGATCTACAGTCTTCAACTACACACGAATAGGTGTACCCAGGCGGGGGGGGGGGGGGGGGGGGGGGATTGGGGGTTTCACCCCCCCCCTTCCATTTGACTAACAAATAACAGTTTTCGTCCCAAAATGGGGGTTCAATCCCCCCCCCCCCCCTTTACCACTTTCAACGATTCTCGAATACACTTTTTAGATAACAAAATAAAATAAAAGGGAGACCCCGAATAAACCTTATTTTGTTCCTATCGTCGGTTGGAATCATGCGAGTTTAACCAAATATTAATTACAACTTATATTTCTTACTAAATGCTTTGAATAATGAAGTTGTGATTGTCCACTCTAAAATCGCAATTAGAAAGTATATTGTCTATAATTATATACTTCGCACAAAAAGTTCCGCAATCAAGGTTTGCGCATTAATAACTTTTATATTAGGTTATTACCATTGATAAATTTGGTATCATTCGAAAGCGTGAATTATCCCCTTTACATTGATATAACATTTGCTATGAGTATTTCATCATGGAATGTGTATTGCATCCAAATGTAGGGCAAAGTCAAAAGTGAAATGTTGCAAAATGCACTGATTTTGTCAATATAGGGCCTTTCTTTTGTTTGAAGATTAAAACGTGGCTTGAATGCCTATTACGTTATTACCATTCATGAATTTAGTATCATTGGAAAGCGTGAATCCTCCTCTTTACATTGATATAAAATTCGCTATGGTTATTTTATCATGGAATGTGCATTACATCCGAATGTACGGCAAAGAAAAAAAAATGAAATGTTGCAAAATGCACTGATTTTGTCAACAGTGTGCCTTCTTTTTGTTTGAGGATTAAAACGTGGCTTGAATGCATAACCACCTCACCCCCATTCAAGTCAAGGAAGGCACTCTGTTGACAAAATCAGTGCATTTTGCAACATTTTACTTTTGACTTTGCCCTACATTTGGATACAATGCACATTCCATGAAGAAATATTCATGGCAAATTTCATACCAATGTAAAGGGGGGAATTCACGCTTTCCAATGATACCAAATGTATGAATGGTTATAGCGTAATACAAAAGTTATTAATGCGCAAATCTCGATTGCGGAACTTTTTGTGCGAGGTATAGATGTTGTAATACAAATTGAAAAGGTTACTTTACTTAAAGAGACCCTGTGCAGTGACACCTGTAACCACGCAGCATTGGATATGGACAGTACATCGCTTGGTAAGTCGTCATTCCAGAACCGAACCAAGCGTGTGTTTTCTCCAGTAGCTGGACCATCTCCAATATCCAAATACCCGTAATTGAATTCAAATGTTTTAAAGTTGAACTGTATTCTTCTGCCGACGGATGTGTTGAAGGTCCACAGTGGTGTGAGATCTTTAGCCTGATATGCGTTCCGCACGTCAGTGTCCGTCAGGGTAATGATATCATCACCTCCAATAAAATAATGTCCTGCAAGTAAATGATGGACAGTAATGTGATTATTTATAAATATCAAATGACGTTATATATATTGTGATGTATAAACATTATGCGATTTATGGCTTGCCATATTTTTGGGGATGGTGTTCGAAAGTTTGGAACAATTTGTGATTTTCCCAAAAGAAAGTCGTCCTTTTCTCATTATTTGATGCTGATGGTTCGAGATGAATGGTGAAGAGAATGCACACGTAACATGGGGTCTAGGCCGGAAGTCTGTAACAATGTTTAGTTGCAATTACTAGGTTCGAAATTTAAATTTTAATGAGATATTTTGATTATTTTTGTTTTATTGTCCCATTGCTTGATAAATTGCACTTACTGCCCGTCATAGCATCAAACAACGAGCAATACGCGCGCCATTGTTAGCGTGTATTCAGCTGTGTGTCGAGAGAATTGGCATAGTTGTATATAGCGATATTTAGGCATAGTGAAAATCGTATCCAAAGATGTTACTATGTTATCCTCTCTTTCCATGCTAACTGTTGGATGATACTTACGAGCCGTGCTTAAGAAGTATGCCAATTATGAGGCCTGACAGCACGCCACCGTATGGAGCACCCTGTACTCAGAATGTCACCATCGCTGCTGAAAATGACCTTTGGTGTCAGCTCAGCTTCCAAGCTTTGTAATTCATGAACACCGCTATACCAAGGTTCAGATTTTCCACATAAGGATTTTGTTTTACTATTTCACGATACTAATCAATTAGTTTGGCCAAGTTTGTTTTTCTTCCAAAACGAACGTTTGGCTTTAAGATACGCCTACAAATAAAGTATAGTGGCTACAATTTGTGTACAAATGTTGGGAGAAGGGTATCCTACCTGAAAAGCTCACCGACGTTACGATCATTCGAAAGCGCATGAGTCTTTCTCTCACTGGGACGTGAATCCTCATCCAGGCAGCATTACTAACAGTGATTACTTCACTAGGAAGGTTGCTCCCGCTAAATCTCGCCAGTCTGGTATCTTCATCGATGTCGGGTCCATCGCCGATCTCCACGATCTCGCTGTCGTCCTTGATGCAAAGGTGTTCGAAGGAGATGCTGATTCTGTGATCGGATGACGTGTTGAACTTCAGCAATGTCCATGCCGTGTTTATGTCAATTTGTATCGTTGAATCCACGAAGACATCACTTTCGGTAGAGATAATGAGACTGGATTTTGCAGGAACATGTTTATAATCTAAATAAATAATTGGGGGAAGGGAAATGGTCAATGTAAAGGCGCGATTGTTAATGAAAAGTTAATGAAAGTTGGGATTACATCCTGTTGGCCTGATGGTTGTGTAACAATATAGTGTTACTATCTAGACTGCTAAATGCACAAGATATTAACTACAAATGAGGTTGGGGGCAAAGGTGCATCCGCTATAACTTTCAAGTAAAAAATCGTTCCAAATAGGAAACATTAACACTTATTTATTTCGGAATCATTGTAATACTATATCATCATAGTGATAATCAGGTATAAGGTGAAGGAATCGTATACAATTATATCAGCCAGTTCAAGACTGGTCCCGAAAATACTCTGGCTTGGGTCTTTGGAGAATACATGTAATAGTAAAGATAGCTTAATAAATTAGTCCTGAGCTGGTTAAACTATGATTTACGTCTTCCGATACATCAGGTTAAAATAGATACTTACGCTTCGTGATCGAAGAGCTATACCATGTAGCCCTATCCGGAAGCCGGACAGCACGCACCTTTATGGAGAACCCTGTTTGTGTATAGTAACCATCACTGCTGAAAATGATCTTGACTGACGACCATGACGCCGCCTTAGGAGTTAGCTGAGCTTCCAATGTTTGTGGATCGAGATCGCCGCTGAACCTTTTCCATCTGTTACAAAAGCCACCTCCGTTTGAGAACGCATCTTCATTGTCCCCAAATATCCCAAAGAATAGAAAGTCTTCGAACGACCGTGTGTTGAAGACCTCTATATTGACCACAACGGATAAACCTTCTGGAACTCGCAGGTCCCATAATTGGAAGCCATTGTCTGGGTAGTTACTTGGGTGGTTTGGCGTTTTTATGGGAAAGTCCACGTCCTCCACCAACTGGTTAACTGTCATTAAATGAAGTAAGGGTATTTTCTTATGATATAACATTCAACTCGACTAGTTGCATTAATCTAGACTTTACCCGGAATAATTAATTATTCACTAAAAATAGTTTCAATATACTGTTTTTGCAGTACAGCGTATGTAAGACAGACAGAATATTTATATTGTTAAAATTCCAACATGTTACCTGTAACAAAATCGTCTGGTGATATAGTGTCTTCATAATTATAAATACATGTATATCATATTTATACAATATTAGGCGTAGGCTTGCCATATTTTTGGGGATGGTGTTCGAAAGTTTGGAACAATTTGTGATTTTCCCAAAAGAAAGTAGTCCTTTTCTCATTATTTGATGCTGATGGTTCGAGATGAATGGTGAAGAGAATGTACACGTAACATGGGGGCTAGGCCGGAAGTCTGTAACAATGTTTAGTTGCAATTACTAGGTTCGAAATTTTAATTTTAATGAGATATTTTGAATATTTTTGTTTTAAATTGTCCCAGTGCTTGATAAATTGCACTTACTGCCCGTCATAGCATCAAACAACGAGCAATACGCGCGCCATTGTTAGCGTGTATTCAGCTGTGTGTCGAGAGAATGGGCATAGTTGTATATATGATAATTAGGCATAGTGAAAATCGTATCCAAAGATGTTACTATGTTATCCTCTCTTTCCATGTAAACTGTTGGATGATACTTACGAGCCGTGCTTAAAGAGGTATTATAAACATTAATGAAATGTTAAACTGTTTCAATTTTTCGAAAGATAAACTCTTACTCTCTAGTATAAAACATTCCTATTCCATTATGTATCTGTAGTGATGATGAAATAACATGACAAACATAGCAGTTTGAGAGCGCTTCGTCACCAAAAAACGTAAACCGATCTAATCATGATAATGATATGCATATGACCCCGTGACGTCATAACCAGGAGTCAGCACAACTAGCGCAAGCGAGGTCATAATAATATTCGCGCGCCTGAGCCTAAAATACCGTTAAAAAATCCACAAAATTGCCCAATGTTTGTGTAAAAGTACATATTTTACCGTATGAGTGGTTATTTTTAGCGAAATTATCGACTTGTTTGACAAATTGATCAACGCAAATTGAACATGTGCATCGAAAAAAAAAACCCTACGGAACACGCACTAGAAGGTCTGCCAGAGTTTCGGCAGGCCCCGCGCTGCGAGAGAGGTAGCTAGCTAGCGCGCCAAGCCGTTTGTAAGTTGCACTCTTAAAAAGTGCCGAAAAGGAACGAAAATGCAAGATTATCACGATCGCACCTATTCTAGACTTTCTCTTATTTTACTTACATGTTTGCAAGGCTTTTAAAACAAATACGAGAACAATTACCTGCAAAAACGGCAAAAAAAAGCTGATAATCTCCTGTTAATTTCCTAACTCGCTCGGACCAGGTGAACTGAACCTAGCGCAGGTTTGTTGCCAATTTGCAAACGGGCCGGCGTAGACTACACTACACGTTATATGATATCGCAGCCCAGAAATTGGCAACGATCACAAACGATCTGATTTTCGGCTATGTTCAATCGCAGCTCGCGTAACAACTAACAAGCGCTTGATTTGTTTTGAATGTTTTACTCGGTTTTACTTCAGGAAAAGTCATATTTTGCTAAAAAATGAGGTAATACTGAATATTGTGTAACTATATTTCCGTAAATATTGTTTCATAAATCCAGCAAAGTATCGATACTTGTCATTTTATTGCCGTATAAAAAGATGAATTTGAGTGCGAAACACTGCATTTTTGCAGACCGGTTTATGAGATTCGATCGATGAAGCCGCTGCGGAGTGCCGGAGCAGCAGTCCAGCTCAGCTCAGCTGCCTGTGCTGGCGGCTGCGCCCGCGCGCGGGCGGCCGCCCGGACGACCGGGCGAGGGCTGAGTGGGTATATTCTAAAATCATATCGGAGATTTCATCGTCTCCTCGAAGCGATTTAAGAGTGAGGATGCGCCTTTATTTGGCAATGATATGTGTTGTATTTGTGGAGACAAATAATCAAAAGGAATTATGAAAATGGTGTCTGCAAATATGCCTCAAAACCGGGAAATTGCCCCCTCTGACAAGTGACCCCTGTCCATGCCCAGCCAATGTGTTCCTTGTTATGACGTCACACAAATTACCGTGACCTTTCCTTTTTCTAAAACATCGATTTTGGGAATTCCCCCAAAATGCTTTTTTTTTTACTTTTTTTTTTTTAACAGTTATTCGTAAACACTAATTTGTTATCATTTATATGCCAGCTTTTTGATGTTAAAATATGAACTCAAATTGGAATGATTTATAATACCTCTTTAAGAAGTATGCCAATTATGAGGCCTGACAGCACGCCACCGTATGGAGCACCCTGTACTCAGAATGTCACCATCGCTGCTGAAAATGACCTTTGGTGTCAGCTCAGCTTCCAAGCTTTCTAGTTCATGAACACCGCTATACCAAGGTTCAGATTTTCCACATAAGGATTTTGTTTTACTATTTCACGATGCTAATCAATTAGTTCGGCCAAGTTTTTTTTTCTTCAAAAACGAACGTTTGGCTTTAAGATACGCCTACAGATAAAGTATAGTGGCTACAATTTGTGTACAAATGTTGGGAGAAGGGTATTCTACCTGAAAAGCTCACCGACGTTACGATCATTCGAAAGCGCAGGAGTCTGTACCGCATTGGGATGTGAATCCTCATCCAGGCAGCATTACTAACAGTGATTACTTCACTAGGAAGGTTGCTCCCGCTAAATCTCGCCAGTCTGGTATCTTCATCGATGTCGGGTCCATCGCCGATCTCCACGATCTCGCTGTCGTCCTTGATGCAAAGGTGTTCGAAGGAGATGCTGATTCTGTGATCGGATGACGTGTTGAACTTCAGCAATGTCCATGCCGTGTTTATGTCAATTTGTATCGTTGAATCCACGAAGTCATCACTTTCGGTAGAGATAATGAGACTGGATTTTGCAGGAACATGTTTATAATCTAAATAAATAATTGGGGGAAGGGAAATGGTCAATGTAAAGGCGCGATTGTTAATGAAAAGTTAATGAAAGGTTGGAATTACATTATGTTGGCCTGATGGTTGTGTAACAATATATACTGTTACTATCTAGACTGCTAAATGCACAAGACATTAACTACAAATGAGGTTGGGGGCAAAGGTGCATCCGCTATAACTTTCAAGTAAAACATCGTTCCAAATAGGAAACATTAAAACTTATTTATTTCGGAATCATTGTAATACCATATCATCATAGTGATAATCAGGTAAAAGGTGAAGGAATCGTATACAATATCAGCCAGTTCAAGACTGGTCCCGAAAATACTCTGGCTTGGGTCTTTGGAGAATACATGTAATAGCAAAGATAGCTTAATAAATTAGTCCTGAGCTGGTTAAACTATGATTTACGTCTTCCGATACATCAGGTTAAAATAGATACTTACGCTTCGTGATCGAAGAGCTAGACCATGTAGACCTATCCGCAAGCCTGACAGCACGCACCTTTATGGAGAACCCTATTTGTGTATATGCACCATCACTGCTGAAAATGATCTTGACTGACGACCATGACGACACCTTCGGAATTAGCTCGGCTTCCAAGGTTTGTGGATCGAGCTCCCCGCCAAACCTTTTCCATCTGTTACAAAAGCCACCTCCGTTTGAGAACGCATCTTCATCGTCCCCAAATATCCCAAAGAATAGAAAGTCTCCATATGGTCGTATGTTGAAGACCTCTACATTGACCACAACGGATAAACCTTCTGGAACTCGCAGGTCCCATAATTGGAAGGCATTGTCTGGGTAGTTGCTTGGGTGGTTTGGCGTTGTTATGGAAAAGTCCACGTCCTCCTCCAACTGGTTAACTGTCATTAAATGAAGTTAGAGTATTTTCTAATGATATAACATTCAACTCGACTAGTTGCATTAATCTAGACTTTACCCGGAATAATTAATTATTCACTAAAATAGTTTAAATATACTGTTTTTGCAGTACAGCGTATGTAAGACAGACAGAATATTTATATTGTTAAAATTTCAACATGTTACCCGTAACAAAATCGTCTTGTGCTATTTGTCTTAATAATTATGAACACATGTATATCATAGTTTACAATATTCGTCGTATGCAAACACGACCTGCAACTACATGTTTAAAGTTATACGCTATCAAAAATAATCATAATTATTCTGAAATAAAAACATAAAAGAACAGACATTACGTTTAATGATGTTCGTATGCTTTATGAAAGGGGTAATGTACAACTATTTGTGATTGATACTGACCTTCCACAGGAATTGATGTGATTTGGACTGTGAATGCATTTGACCCGTAACAACGCCAATATTCGGTCTCTCTATTAGTGTCCGACATTTATGGAGATATAGACAATTTAGTGCAGTACATGCATAATCGATAAAAACATTAACGATATAAATATCGAGATTAAATTTCATTTAAAAATTCGACTTAATTCCAACTATAATTTCATTGAAATATAAGACGAAATTGTTACTCTACCGGTGCCGAATACTAGTGGATCGACGGTAATGTGTACCCCGCTTGTCATCTATTAGGGTATGTTGTAGAGTATTTGCGGTGCCATTGGCATGTAACCAAGCAGCATTCGATACGGACAATACATCACTTGGTTGATAAGTGGTACTATAGCTAGTATGACTATGAACATAGTTGAACCGAGCCAGGCGTGTGTTCACTCCAGTAGAAAGTCCATCTCCAATTTCCACTACATCGTGAAAATGAAATGCAGTGAAATCGAATCGTATTCGTCTGTCCTCAGATGTGTTGAAGGTCCAATATGGATCCACGTCTCCAGCCTGATAAGCGTTCCACAAGTAACTGCGAGTCAGGGTGATACCATCACGAACACCGAGGGAAAAGTGTTCTATCGGGACATTTTGGAAAAATAAAATTCATGTGTATTAATATCAGAAAAATTATTTCAGTTCGATTTGCTGTATTGATTTATTTCATATCATGATTATGAACAAACATCTAGTTAATTTGTTGTCATTGCATCATACTGTATTACTTACTTTATACTTCAAAATGAAACTGAAATTGAAATTAATTATAATGCACTTTTTACTGGACCAAATGTATGGAACTCTCTACCATTTGCAATTAAAGAAAGTAAAACTCCCAGTACATTTATAATAACACTTAAATACTTTTTGTCGGACGTTGTAGATTGCTTTTTTTGTACATTTTGACAGGTTGTCTTTTTTGGGAGGTGCATTATATTTATATGTAGATTCTTTAGATTAACATTAGATTACGATTAACGACGAGACGGGTTGTCTAGGTCGTGATTAAAAAACTCGTTTTGATTCCTCCACTTTTTATATTAATTTTGATATGTTTGTGTGTCTTATATTAATGCTACTTTATCTTTGTTATTTTTGCGTTAATTCGCTAATTGTAATAATTTGTTGTTTTCTAAATGATTTGTGAAAATGAAAGAAATCAAATAACAACAAATTGTATTTGCTTTTAACCATTTATAGTCGATTCGTCTTTTTAACATCTATTTCCCTTCATCAAACAAAGATGAATTGATCATTGTTCTACTTTTCAGTTCGGTAGATGATCTACTTCATGGATAGAAGTGTATTAAAGTATCAATACAATTTTGCATTCTCTTCACTGTAATCACGTAATGCTCTAGTTCAATTCTGGACTTCAATAATTTACACATTATTATATAGACAAATCACACAATGCGAAAAACAAAACACCGTCTAATCGTTTAGCAACAATATATGAACTGAACATTTTTTGGTAACAGCCTGAAATGTATACCGGACGTCTCGGGTTCGACTTCCGGCGAAGCCTATTCTTCTTTGCCCATTTTCATTCATAGAATAATATTTACACTATTTTGTTGAAACTACATACAACTTCGTGTTATCATTCTGATTTTGTTTTAATAATGGGAAACAGATATTAATACTCACCTTGAAAGTGGCATGACGATGGGTTGAAAACTGTCATTAGCCACAAAAGAACAAGCCACGGGCATTTCAAATTTGACTTAGACATCTTCACAGTTTTGACTGTCTTCCCCTCTCTGGACGACAGTTTGAGTTTTATGTAAACAAACAGTATTCATATAATGAACAATATTACGTATGACGAGATAGAACAAAAACTAGAATATAATACGTGTACAAAAGAACAATGAAAATTAAAAGGAAAGTCCTGATTAGCCAATGAGTTAAGAAAAAAACAGTGTTGAAGCACGCGTCGTCGAGTGTGAATTGCTGTTGGTCGCTCCAACAACACTCGTTGACTGACAAGAGATTTTAAAAGTCAATCTGCGCATTGCTCCAAACTCCGATCAGCAGTCTGATCAGAAGATGTAACCCTATATCGCCCACGCCTAGGTGTAGTAGTCTAGGATCGAGACCCTCGATCGCATGCTAAACTCCTAACCCCATAATATATAGCGCCACCAACGAGAGAATTCTGCACAACGAAAGAGGTCTGCACAACTAGAGTGATCCCTTCTGGCACATCGATTTGTATATCGATGTTCTAGAAGCGATCAATGCTGCTGTGCATATCTCTCTCGTTGGCGGCGCTATCTATTATGGGTGGTGGGATTAATTTCAGCATGCGATCGAGGGTCTAGATCGTAGACTAAAGTGTAGCCGTGGTCACGCAATCCCGAATCAACCAATGCAAATCAAATCGCATGAAATGCCATGCAATTCGTATCAAAACCTAATATTCAAAGTGATATCCTTACATCCACACATCATATATCGCATTCTTGGAAAACATAATATAGGTTTTCTCGCCCAATTTCGTCAAAACAGCACGCAATTTAGCACGAAATTGAATGAAGATCAGGATCGTGTTTCAATTAGCAAATAATTTCATTCAATTTGATGTTTGGACTGTACAATTGCCAACTTTTGT
>JBAMJV010000967.1:0-17500 GCA_037951105.1 Echinarachnius parma | reverse complement strand
AAAGTTAAAAATCCTATACACTAGAAATACACGTTTGGTATTAAAACAAATATTTTCCTTTTTATTACATGACTCAAAATATTAAAATGGCAACTTTTGTTTATTTCTTTGGTATGTTTTCCGGTTTTCTTAAAGAATATACCGATCTTCAGTCCAAGACGCCTTCGTTCTGTGCCTCTGCCGCCGCAACCATCCCGGCAAAGATCGACCTGGGCCTGCTTCGCAACACAGAAGGCGTGTCGAACTCGGCAACCTTAAAACATATTGAAGGAAAATGGCTCAGTTGAGTTTAGGGCTAATTTCAGCCACAGGTAAAATGCAAATAATACATTATTAACACTGGTTCACAAACATATTGTATGCCTTTGCCCGATAACCTAGTGACAAGCTACAATTTAATTAATATGTTTCTTATATTCAAATTACATTCAGGATAATCACGAACAACATAAAAATTATGAAAGTTTACATCTCTCAATAACTTGGACTTTACAGCGCTTTTGAACGTTTTATATGGGAAAGGCGCAATATAAATGCATTATTATTATTATTACTATTATTATTATTATTATTATTATTATTATTATGTATCATACGCAAACAGTTTAGGTGTGATATTGAGCTGATCTAATTAATAAAATAACAATTAATAATTTCTACTCTCACAGAATATCACAAACTACTGTGTGAGTATGAAAATATTGTTCGAATTGTAATGATGTGATAATATATTCATGCTGGAAACAATTATGATTTGGTTTGTGTCAATCGGGTAACAATTTGTATATATCTTAAAATAGCAGGTTGGGTGAACCACTCCAAAATGTAACAATGTTTAATATTGTTTTACAATATTACTAATTAATATTACAAAAAAGCCAACGTATTCTGCCAAAATATCAATATTAGTAGTAACACTATGATTTCATATTTGTATAAGCAGTCCCTGAACAGGAAAGAACGCAGGGTGTCATATTGTATGTATACATTATAAAGTTTCAATTAGTTGACGCATCAGATTTACATGTTAAAATTATAAAAGTTCCAGCTGCAATATTTATAGAAACATTATTATGATAATTACCTTGCCATCATCCATGACGAGTATTCTATCCGAGTCTAGTACTGTGTTGAGTCGATGTGCTATGGTGAGTGTTGTACAGTCTCTGAACGCTGTGCGTATTGTCTCTTGTATCAGACTGTCTGTCTCCGTGTCTATCGCTGCTGTTGCTTCGTCCAGGAATAAAATCTTGACAGAAAAAAAGATATGGGCCAATTTATTATTTGGCATTCATATGGCCGCTTTGCTGCGTAATACTCTATATATTGTTGATTGTTTGGCAATCAAGTCATGACTTCCACATCATTGCTGTCATTTTATTTTATTAAGTTTAATTCATATTTATGTATCCATTTGAATTGTCCACATCTGTAACCATTTGTTCTAACATCTCTTGAATAAATCCTACTCCCATATTATGTTCTTCCCGGGAAATGTATAACTAACAAACAGAGATAACACAAAAACAAGGAATAGAAACTCTAATATTGCATATTATTATTACTATTTCTACTATATTCGTCATGATTATTCGGTGTTATAGTAGGAGTATACATTAAAAATAATAATAATAGATTACATTTATATAATAATACTAATAATAATATGAACATTTATATAGCGCAGCTACTATAAATATATATTCTACTGCGCTGAAATAATTATTTAAATTATTATTACCCATGGTCATCAGGTACATTTCAAACCAACACAATGATATAGCGCTTAATACAATGTTTCTAAGCGCAACCCTTGGTCATCAGGTACAGGTCAAACCCGCACAATGATCTTGTGCACCGTCTCAACTCCCTGGTGAGCATACTAACCCAGCTGCCCAATGGGCGCTGAAGGCTAATTAACACCCGACCAAGTACGTAGTTATACTCCTGGGTAGAGGGCAGCATTAGTATGTTTTGATTGCAAAATATTATACGGAGGTTCCGCTTTACTATTGCGTTTAAAAATCCCTTGATTTTACAGTATATAAAAATCCAGAGAACCATCGAAATATATGAATTTCTATCTGCTTAATACATGTTATATTCTAAAAGTTCACCGCACCAATTGTGCTTCAAATGTTACCAATGTTTTTGTCTCACCTTGCTATTTCTAAGAAGCGCCCTCGACATGCATAGAAGCTGCCTCTCACCGACAGAGAAGTTGTCGCCACCTTCAGTTACCGGAGCCTCTAACTGGTGTTCAAATGTGCTTATCTAATGAAAGACGAAGACAAATTCGAACAAAATTGTCACAACCTTCAGTTACTGGTGCCTACATACAGTATTCAAATTTTCCTTTCTAGTGATGAATTAGAACATAGAAATCGTCACCACATTCAGTAACCAGTTCGTTATAACATTCCACACAGTAAACCACTGTAATGCTATATATAATATGAACCATCCTGCCGGTGAAATTCAAAAGTTCATATTTTATGATAGCAACAGAATTTATCTAATGCGTGAAAAGACCCAACTTTGAAGTCTAATTCTCAGGCTAAATTACTTTGGTTTCTGCATTAATGTGATATGGGCCCCGTTGCAGAAAGGGATATAATCGATTGTAAGCCAGACAATTTGCGCCTTTCAACCAATCAGATTTGCGCATTTAGAACAGTCACATGGTCTGACTTACAATAAATTGTAACTTACAATCGATTGTATCTCTTTCTGCAACGGGACCATGGACTACTATTTTCCTCTATCATTGTCTATCATCTAACAACTGAGTTACTTTACAATTACCCTTTCTTTCATATACGACTTCTCCAGTGCCTTCCACAATGCGTCGTCCGTGTGTTCACTGAACGGATCCAAATTATACCTGCAAGAAACAAAAAATGCAATCATAGAAGAAAAAAAGAAGAAAAAGGTATAAGAATGTGATGGTCATTGTGAAGATTAGTTAGACCAATCTGTATCTTCCCTTATCAACACCATCGCCATCATCATCCTAATTATTGTCTCCATTATTATTATCATTATCATCATCATAATCACCATCACCATCGTCATTTTCTTCTTCATTATTCTTTTCTTCCTTATCATTAGCATCTCCATCCTCATACGCATCATTATCATCGTCATCATCGTCAGTATCGTTCTCATCGTAATCATTATCATCATCATCATCATCATCATCACCATCATTTTCATCATCGTCATCATCATCATCATAATCATCATTGTCCTCTTCATTTATTTTCGTCTTCCTTATCATTAGTATCTTCATCCTCATATGCATCATCATCATCGTCACCATCGTCGCCATCATCGTCATCTCCCGCATCACCATGATGATCATCACCACCACCCAACATCAACACCATTTCTCCCAGGTCCAACCCACCTGACTGTTCCTATGAAGAGGACCGGATCCTGAGGGATGATTGATATCCTGGACCTCAGGTCGGTGAGACCGATATCTGCGATGTTGACGTCGTCGACAAGGATGACTCCGTCGTTAGCTTCGACCAGACGGAACAGCGCGACGCTAATCGTAGACTTTCCTGCAAGTAAAAGATAGGCCGCCATAAAGAATCCTCGTTTATATCTGTATGCATTATCAGGTCACTAAAGTCCTTTTTTCTTTCTTCATACCTTCCCCAGCTACGTTTGTATTTCAATCAAACGTCACCAGTTTCTGTCTCCTCTCAATTCTGTAACGTATTTAATTTATTTTCGTATGTCGTAGGCATATTTAATATTTATGTCATATCATATTTCTGCAGACAAAGTTCGCAGGAAAAAAATGAAACCACCTTAGTGACAAATTCAACATCCAAAAAACTCTCAAAATATATTCTGGTTCCACGTTCACCGCACAAAAGATTACAAGATGGTGTATGCATTTAGGAAAATATAATGTTACACATGCAGCTGCGGTAAATTGAAAAACAAATGTGTTGATGGGTTGTCGATCCTTACCCGATCCGGTGCGCCCAACAATGCCAATCTTCTCTCCTGGTTTGATGGAGCAGTTGACCTTCTTGAGGACGAGCGGCAACTCCTCGCGGTATTTCAGCTGGTAGTCCCTAAACGTGACGCGACCCTCTTTCGGCCAGTCCTTGTCGGGTCTGTTCTCCTCTATCACCTCGGGCGCTTCTGCTTCCAAAGACTGTCATTTCAATAATAAAACATAGAATATTATTAAACCTCCTTGATTGAACAACGTAAATTACGAATTTCAAACTTTTCCATGGTAATATTATGTGTAGTAATTGGGTATCTGGCAAGGATGTATTCCTTGGAGTGCTCGATGCGCCTGACATGCCTGAGGCAGCTAAAGGACAGGATAATAATGCGCAAACGCAACATGTATTAATAAGTTAGCTGCGCAATATAAACGAACGTGAGACTTAAATAAAAAATAAAAAATAGAATCTTATCATTGAACAACGTAAATTACGAATTTCAAACATCAATGGGTACCGGGCAGAAATATATTCCTTGAAATGATTGATGCGCCTATTAAAGGCAGCTCGGCTGATATACACGTTTGCAATGCGCAGTAGAGTATATTAATATAGTTAGCCACGCAATATAATTGAACAATATTTTTATCATATATACGGGAAAAGTATTAAATTTAAAGCGCCCAACAATGCAAATATGTCACTGCATATAGGCTAAGCAACACAAAGTATTGCTCATGTCATTAAAACTATGTAACATTAATTTTCCTGCTTGTTTTAATGTTATTGTGAGATAGGAAGTCGAAGCTATATAATGATCCTTCACCTCAATCGTAGCAAAAACTATCTGTTACAAATTTGCCTATTTTCAAATGGAAAATGAAAGGACTTTATTATATGTATGAGTACTCTGAAAGCAGATAACAAGTAGATAAATGGTATTGCAAATAACATTTCAAACTGAACAACATACCCTGTTATACTCCAAGATCCTCTCTGCGGAGAAGAAGCGACCTTCGGTTTCAGCGAGGACGGACATAATGAGCTGGAACATGCCTGTAAGCTGGGAAAATGAACAGAGGACCGTGTGTCAATAATAAAAACGCGACTATGTTAATTGTCATCATTAAACATCAAGTTAAAGGTGGTTGGGATTCGTAAATCAGATGCGAGGCGCCATTTTGCGAACTTTCTGCGCACGGTGCGTACTGCATACTGCATTAGTCTAAGTTGCGCAGTGCGCACAAACTTGCCAAGTTCAAAATGGCGACCCACGGTGTAATATCCCCACGCTTGAAAATCTTTAATAATAGTCGTGGGTCATGACAATCATTTTAACCTATACTTTAGACTTTGGTCGCACGAAGCCAAAATATGGCGCAATATGTTCGACAAGCAAACACGAAACGCGGATTCATTTGGCTTATAGTGATATTGTGCCGTCTCGTTGTAAGTTTTTTTATGAAAAATATATACAAAACGATTTATATTTCACTCAAATATATAATAAGTAGATTATACTAGAAACAAATCCTGGTGAATGAAGCTTACCTGGATGGCGTATGATATAGCCAGCCCTGCCACGGATGCCGAGATTTGGCCCTTGGTGAGGACGACCATGAGATTGGTGAGTGTGATCACGAGCACGACGAGGATTTCGAGACGGGCACCGGCCCACCGGCTGGCCATGCGGAACAACATCATCGGGTGTGCGTTCACGTCCAGCAGATCGATGAATCTGTTCAAGAAAATGACCATTAAAGAAAAATATTCCGATTTTTCTATATCTTAGAAAAACAATAGACATAAGAAGAATTAAAAAAACATGTAGGAGTGATAAAGAGCCACCAACGAATAAAACCATTGTAAAAATAAAAATAAAAAAGTAAAAAGACCTTCATATTATGTAAATTCTACTTGTTCTAAACATGCGCAAGACAATGTTCTACTTTGCTAGACCAATAAACTTGAATCTTGAATCTGGATTTAAAAATAATGTAGTAATTATTGAACACGCTTTGCTTGTGTGAACTACGAACATTAATACTGTCTGCATTTTCAAGTTGTTTGTTGATATCTTACAACTCTGTCATGTCTATTCTTGCGTGTTTAAAAGAAGGATTGAAACAAAAAGTCGCCCTTACTTGGCAATGACATCGGCTGATTTGTCGTAAGCGTGGATGGTGGCGAGCCCCGCCACGGTCGACCCGATGTGGGAGAACCACGGGGACCGACTCACGTTCTCCAGCTGCTTCATGTCACTCACACCCTTGCGGTAGAACCTGACGATGAAATAGAAGATGACGAGGATCGGCACGATGGCGGCGATGAAGTACGGGAAGACCACGGAGATGGTGACCAAAGCAGCGATGCTCATTGACGAGCTCATCAGCGTCAGCTCGAGGTTGATCGGGAGAAGGACATCCACTACATAATACAATAAAGACAATGAATGTACAACCGTAATATGTAATGAGGAGCGAATTATAAAATAACCAAAACGACAAGGTTATATCACAGTATCTCCGACTCTTGGAAACGACTTTATGTTTCAGGTTTAGTGTACTATACAGGGTGGCCCCTAAAAAACGGAACGGGGCACTTCCCAAAATAAAGTAACAAAATGATTATGTCCATCGGATAAGGTGTCTTTTCCAATGAAAAACGATACCAAGAAAAGTCATTTTGGTCGTCTAGTTTTTGTTTTAGGGCGCTTTGAGTGACACCATGTCGGGTTCCCTTTTTTGTCAATTGTTACAAGTCAGTGCCTAATAAATCGCACTTACTGCCCGTCATTGACTCGAACAACGAGCAATACGCGCGCCATTGTTAGTGTGCATTCAGCTGTTTGCCCAGAGAATGGGCATAGTTGCTCGATGATATGACGGGCAGAAAGTGCGATTTATCAGGCAGCGACTTGGTAAAAAAATGGGAACCTGACCTGGTCTCACTTAAGACGTCCTACAACAAAAACTACTCGTCCAAAATGACTGTCCTTGGTATCGTTTTTTCATTTGAAAGGACACTCTATCCGATGGACACAATCATTTTGTTACTATACTTCAGGAAGTGCCCCGGTCCGTTTTTTTGGGGGGCCACCCTGTATTTCGGCATTTTGTGATTTTTTTATTTGTAATTTCATTTAAATTGTAACGTTCTTTATAGACGATTATATCTCAAATTCCAGTACGGCAGCATAAACTTGTGTGGATGATGAGGAGATGACATGACGTATACCGGACACGATCATCGCAATCCAGCGAGAACAGTGCCAAATAAAACCACTCTGATAGTCGGGCATGTTATCCTGCACTCTCATTATGTAATATGTAATTATCAATTTGCCAAGTTTATTGGTATACGGATGTCCGTGTGTCACTATGATAATATTCCGGATGTGCATTTTTGAAAAATTCAAATGACCGTAATGGTACGTGGTATGTTCAACAAATATATATTTCTATAATAACAGACTCACGTTCGTCCATGTCCTTGGAGAACCTGTTGAGGATTCTGCCGGTGGGCGTGGTATCGAAGAAGCTCATGGGACTCCTGATCACCTTCTGGAACAGGGTGCTGTGCAGGCTGGACGACGCTCGCAGGGTAAGCTAGAGTGGGTGTTGGATTAGATATATTAACATGAAAGGAACTGTTGGCAAAAAACATCTATATACTACTCCGCGGATCAATGTGTTATGAGATGTTGTTTAGTTATAGAAAATGAGCTATAATTGAGAAAATGTACATGAACAATTAGAGAGGAATAAGAGACCGAAGTAGAAAACATGAAAATAATGAAGAAGTAGGCTTTGTTGATAGAGGAGTATAGGAGAAGAAAAGGAATGCTTTGTGGATAGGAAATGAGTAGGAGAAGAATAAGAAGAAGACCTTTTGAAGAAAATGTTTATATACGGTACAAGAAGAGGTGAAGGGAAGAGAGAAGTGTATAGACCAAAGAGTAACGATTAATATGAATAAATGGTGTGCCTTGATGTCCATCCACAATTTGTTTTTGTATTCCTTGCATTTATTAATGTAATAAATGCAATGAATAAAACAACTTAAAAGGGATTTACCCCGACATGGTTTCAATGTCCGTTGTAGATCCCCCTACATCCGCTGCAAAAGCATAATTATTCAATTCATAATTTATATTTATATTTATGCAATTTGTTGTAACGCATATTTTATGTAAATAAACCGAATCTAAAATAGATTTAATGTAATTTAATTGAGTAAACAACTTTGTTTACCTTTGAATAGACGACACTTTTGAGGAGAGCAAGGATGAAGATGATAGCTAGTGAGCCTCCGTAGACACCCATGTAGAAACCAAGCCGAGGGTCGTTGACGAGTGTGGGCTCCAGGCCATCCGTCGTCTCGTTGTACTGCGAGGGAAGGAGATTTACAAACCAGGCGTTTAATTAAATGAAACATTGAATGAATGAATGAATGAATGAATGAATGAATGAATGAATGAATGAATGAATGAATGAATGAATGAATGAATGAATGATTGGATGATTGATTGAATGATTGATTGATTGATTGATTGATTGATTGATTGATTGATTGATTGATTGATTGATTGATTGATTGATCAATTGATCGATTGATCGATTGATCGATTGATTGATTGATTGATTGATTGATTGATTTACCGACAGTATTATCCAATGACATTGTCGTAATGTTAATGGGGGTATGAGATGCATATCAGTGTTACGTATAGTTTAGGAGTTTTGTCAAGAATTACCTGTCTGTTCGTGCTGGTCTCGATCCAGTAACTCAGCCAGAATGTATTGACCGTCAGCAGCCCGATGACGAAGACGTATGACAGTATGACGGTGATAGCAGCGCAGTATCCACCCATCGCCCGGATGTAGCCGTCAATAGTCTTCCACTCCAGACCGCCTCCCTTGCGCTCCTCTGGCACTGTCAGCTGTACGGCTATACGCAGCAAAAAGGTAAACAGTGGTAAACAGGTATAAACAAACATTATGTTCTCAATTTAATGTTTAGAACAATATTAGTCATATTGTTTAGATTTCGAACGTGCCTAATACAAAAAACTAAAACAAAACTATAAGCACCAAATGTTATACTCCGGTCAGCGGATACACATTAATGTATTGTCCATATGCATGAGACATGTACTTTCTACCACTTCCACGTTTCATATGTTATAATGTTACTTGTCTATATTAGAATGTAAGAATAAAACAGATCATTCAGCAAAATGTAATTATATGAGTTTTATGACTCAAGTCGACCATGGCACATAATAAAGAGCTTAGTTCCAAAATGCGCTATGTCCACTTTCCATAAAAAAATGAGTGGACGATATCAGTACATTAGTAAGCTACGTAGCTATCTAGAAATCCAAGTTTAAGGACAAATACCCCAATCAAAACCAAATATGGAACGTTCCATTTTCATATTCGCATAGGCATGTGTACAGAGTTTGACCAAGAAACCTGCTTTTCTCTAAAGTTGGAAAAATGGATTTAGCGCCTTTTGGAATTTAGGTCTTCATAATTATAGGGTTGCAATTCAGGGTTGCCATTTGGCCTTTTTTCCGGCCAGATTCCAGAAATCTGGCCGAATAAAATTTAGTTTGGCCGTGAAAAAAAATAACTTCACGACCAAACAAATTTGGCCGAATTTTGGCCGTAAAAAGAAAATCTGGCCGTGAATTTTCATTTCTGGCCTTTTTCATATTTAAACAGAAAATATATCCTTAAAACTATTTTTAAATGTAATAAAACTTGAAATAATGTGTACAACATTCCTAGATCATTTGCCATGCGAGCGAGAACGGGCCAAACATTTGCAAGTGCAGTGCGCCAATGTTATTCACGCGTATGTGTTTGGAGAGAATACCGGACGATTCGTTCGCTCGATCTGGACGTACGGACAGAGCGCGTTGATAGAAACACGCGCTCTGGACAAATTAGTCTTGTTCGTAATTCAGACACATGAACAATGCGTTTTTGTATATATTTTTTCTGGAAACATATTTGTGTGAATTTGTTGACAGAGTGGACAACTAAAGGTGTTCATTTATAAGAATATTATTTTTGGGAGATAATGGTAAGCTTAAACTCCCATACCCCTCTATTCACGTGACCAGCACGTACAAATTTGACATAACTATTTCTATTAGACCTATTCCCCTTGGCCATGACATCTATGTCAGACCCGAGTGTATTTTATATCCAAACTTGTTTTCCTTTTTTCTTCTAAATCTTGCCGTTTTCTTACTAAGATCTGTTAAATCAATAGCATAGGCATTATTTAAACATTGGGAAATGTATGACAGTGTGTCGAGAGCCTGACTTTTTAGAGATTTTGCATGGGGGCATACCTATATAGGCCTACTGCTTTTTTTATGTAGATACAATTTGGCCGTGAAAGTTGGCCGTGAAAAAAAAAGTTTGGCCGAATTTGGCCGTGAAACGTAAAGAGTCTGGCCGTCAAGACTAGCCGCGATCTGGCAACCCTATTGCAATAAGCCAGTTCGTAGTTACAATCTGCGCATGCGCGTATTTACTTCCGGGTATAATGATATTCCATCGATCGTGAGAATCAAAGGAGCCACACGTGCAATTGAATGCAAATTATTTGTTTACGTTTTTAAAATCTGGATCAGGATAAAAATAAGCCCATCGTTTTTGTATTCACCACATCAAAGGTTAATAGCATAATATGTACTATTTCATAAAACAAGAACCAGTTTGATAGAATGTGTTATTCATGTGTAATGATGATATTTATTGATCAATAATTTCACCGAGCCTTGCTTGGCCTGGCTAGCTAGCACGCACGTATAGGTGTACATAATACATAGCAGTGTGCGGAGATTATCGTCTTCCGCTTGCTGCACTATCCAACGCAAAAACAGTTTTTGCCGGCTGATTTCTCTCTCCATTTATTAGCAAATGCAAACAAAATGTCGTTTATGTGATCCACAATTTATATAAATTGATAATGATTACCGACTTTCTTGTTTTGAAGACCGCGCAACATGTAGAAAGAAATATTATATCCCGTCTGTTTTCCTTGCCGATGGCATCCTAAAACAGCGTTCAATTTTGAACGGTACATTGTACGAATGGGTGGTATGCTTATCGCCCGCCTTGTAGCATTATTGCGTGTGAATGATTCACCTAGATCATTCACAAGAAAGATGATTACAAGAAAGTTGATATGGAGAAAAATCGGTAAATTCTTGAATATACTTTACATCAAATGTGTTCTTTATGAGTTTATGCAGCTGCTCGTATAATTTCCACTTTGATTTTATGCATCTAATGTTTGTTTTATGCTGTCAAACTAAAATTATCCGGTAATATGACATGATACCATACACTTTACTGTACGTTGATAGCCCGTTGATGGAATATCGGACTACGCCCTCTGACGTCACCCAAGCTCCATAGTCTAATTACGAACTGGCTTATTACCTTCTTCATACGGGGCAATGCTCTCAGCTTCGATCTCACTCGCAACACTGCGGCTTATAGACTTCTGCCGACTCAGTTGTCTGCAACAAAAGTAGAAGAAAAAACCACTCAAATTGTATTCAAATTTTATTCGAAAAGTCATACAAAATATATATCATTTTTGGGCGGTTAAATCATGATATGTTTTTGGGGGTTTATGTGTTACTTGTTAGTTGTTAGGTGAAAATAGGGAAGAAAGTATTCGGCGATAGACCCCGGTCCCCTGGTTAAAAAAAAAATGTGCCCGTACACCCATGCCTTAGTGAAATAGTTAGATGACAATACCTCTTGAGTTTAGGCGACATCGGTTCTTCCGGTTTTTTCTCTTCCTCCTCTGGTTTGGTGTAGTGAGTGGTGATGAGGCGGGCATACTCCCCACCCGCATCCATCAGAGCCCGGTGATTACCGCTCTCCGTAAGGCGACCGCTTTGCAGTACGCAGATGTTGTCACAGTCTTGAAGGTACTGCATGAAAACAAAAACAGAACATAAATGTACAGCTCGAAAAAGCTTCCACTTTGATAACAACAATAAAACAAAGGATACAAGAGACGATGCTCTCTTCCGATCTGGTTGGACAGTACGACACGGGCACTTATCACACTTCCAATCACCTCAAATGTCGATAGAATGCAAATGATGTCAAAATAATGATTGCATGATCAACGAACAGACAGAAATTAATATTCAATTCAATTCAATTCAATTTTATTCTTACTTCCAACAAAACATTACAAATGAATTATTACAATATGGAAGTACTTACTTCGTGCTTTTTTTCATACATGAAGTTACAAAATAGAGATGCGTGTATTTCCGCCATGTCCGTACGACACAACATCGATATTAACATTTTGCTTCACCCGGTATTGGGTGTCTAAGTTTTGGACGTACTTGTAACTGATGCGTTACGAAGAGTATCGTCTTCTCTCGGAGCACGCCCTTGATGCACTTATTGAAGATGTGTTCGCCCACGTGCGCGTCCACGGCGCTGAGCGGGTCGTCGAGGAGGTAGACGTCGCGGTCAGCGTACACGGCTCGGGCAAGACTCACACGCTGCTTCTGACCACCGCTCAGGTTGATGCCTCGCTCGCCGATCTGGTTAAGGAAAGAAACAGCAATAAACGGTATGATATTATACAGATATTTTGAAAAGTGCAATAGTTTATCCCCATGAATGTATCAATGAATCCCTGAATATAATATATGCCTTTTCTTTGAGAATTAGTATGTCAATGGTTATTAACGTATGTTGTTCCCAAAATCAAAGGTTGATGTTTCATTGAATTTCGAATTATTACTATTGTCATTTAAAAGTGATGAATACCACTAAATATATTCTAACACGAAATGTAAAAAAAAAAGCAATGACAATCTCTGTACAGAAACTCACGTATCTACCGTCTATATATATATAAAGACCTAAACAGTGCATATTTGTTATTGTTCGTGACAGGATAAAATTATAGTTGTCAATCTATATTTTGTTGATGATGATTCAGAAGCATTGATCATGGTCTCTGCAATTAACGCACCTCTGTTTGGTCTCCATCCATCAAGATCTCCATGTCCGTCTTGAGGCTGCAGGCAGTCAGCACCGCATCGTACCGGTCCTGGTCGAACTTCTGTCCGAACAGAATGTTCTCCTGGACTGTGGCGTTAAAGATCCAGGCCTCCTGGGCCACGTAGGCGAATCTTCCCTTCACTCTACACGTGCCTTTCGTCTTCTCCATCAGACCCAAGATGGCGGCGATCAGAGAGGACTTGCCGCTTCCGACTAACCCACACACGCCCGTTAGTGTTCCCTGAAACATGTACACAGTCATTAAGTTATTATATCTATCCGTTGTCCCACAAATAACCAGTCTTGGATCAATAGAGAATGTGTTATACTAAGTAAAAGCAAATGTTGAGAGGGTCATTCGGGTCATCACCTTTAGAATGGTACAGGCATATTCCTTGTTTTCACAATTATACATACTGATAAGACAGGCAGTTTCAGTTTATCATTTTTATCTCGTAAGAGATGCAAAGTTAGCGTCAATGAATACCTTCTGTACATTTTGTTATGCAAATGATCAGAAACCTATCAATCTTAAAAGTTTTTTTAGTGCAAAAATGCTTTTCAAACGCCGGCTTGAATTTACCTTTTTCATAATGAAATCGAGGTCGAATAGAGCTGGTATAATTTTGATGTTATTAACGTCTTCGCCTCCAACATTGCCATTTCCTGTCACTCCGTTGTTCTTGTTGTTATTTCCTTTCGCTCTCTTATCGTCCTTCTTCTTCTTCTTCTTCTTCTTCTTCTTGGAGTCTTCTTCATCCCCCTCTGACTTGATGAAGTCCCAGCCGAAGGTTCCCCCGTTGATCTCGATCATGCTGTCGCTGGCGTCATCTTGCGGCTCATTGGGCTTCATCTTCTCAAGTATCATGATATCCTGCAGAAAAAGTTGCAAAACCATCTTAATATTTTAAAATCATATCGAGAGTACAGTCATGTTTGTAAGGTATACACATGGGCATGGATGTATGTATTAGAACATATTCATATTATGTCAGCTATGTCTAAATGCGCTGTTACATACTTACTATCATTACGATCATCACTTAAACCACACGTGCATTTCAAAGAAAAGGGAAGCAAAACATTTTTGATGGGGAAAAGTTAAAAATGAATGGACATCAAACAAAAGGGTCATCATACAAACACAATTGAGAGGGAGTGAGAATTGTTAACGCTGAATTATTTTCGTGGACGCGGTGTCAGTGGCATGTATTCTACAGCTTGCGATTTCCAGGAAGTGGGATCCCGGGTTCAGACCATATTTTTATACTCATCTTGTTGGTCCTTCAGCAAGATAATTAATACACTTCTGCTGCACTCTACCCAGGTTTAGAAATGGGTATCCGCCTATATCCGGTAGGAGTGTCAACGGCATGTATACAAATGCAAACCGATGTTGGCTGCCAGAATGCATTGCTCACAAGGGAGACGAAAATTGATCGATTGTGATTGCGTCCGATGACCGTGGTAATAATATCATGTTAGAGCGCTTAGAATTGATGAGGCGCTAACTATATCGGATATCAGCATCATCATTATCAAAATAACTATACCTTTAATCGGTGAAGAGCTACATTCGATTCCGCTAGCATCCTGATGGCATACGGGGTGGGCCCCAGGACTACTCGCATCACGTTTAGGAGAGATACCAGAGTAAAGGCCTGAAATATAAATTATACAGAACAGCAAAATAAACAGCTAAATAACAAACATAAGTGTTGAAAGTCAAGTTTTATTGTTTTAATTCCTCTTTTTTACTGCTTTATCATCACTATCATCATGGAATTACCAATTTATAATACAAAAATACGGGATAATATTTGTTTGAATTATGCGTGTGTGTGTTTTAATAACATCAGTTTGTCCATTGTATTATTTGCATATAAATAACAATTTCACGAAAATTCATTCAGCTACCTCCCGATATTTATATCGTCACGAATGAAGAACGAAATAATGAACACATTGAAATGCCTGATTTAATTGAATAATTATGTTTCTATTAATTGGTTATGATTCGTCAGCATCTTGAACAAATAGTACATGTTAACAGGTTTATATATTTTGGAACAAACCTTTCAAAAAACACGTTACTGGGTGCATGTAAAATATATAATATATAATGACAAATACCAACAAATTGGCTCCACTAGGGCAACACTCCGGCAGAACTTAAGTCACAATTAGTAAATGTCTAAGTAAGTATTCAAAATACTTACCACGTAAAATCCTCATTCTTACCACGTAAAATCCTCAAAATACTTATAATGTTATAAATAACGAGAAATTTCATAGACAATTTAGTAATACTCGTACCTCTGTTGCACTTAGGCTGTTGCCCATAGCAACGTGGATGATGATAGAGATGACGGCGGCCATGCTGGGTACGATGGGGATGACAGACAGGCTGAAGCTCTGCAAGATTCCAGCTCTCTCCAAATACTCGCGCTCTTTGGCCCGGAGAGCTGAAAGAAGGAGATGATATTAAAGGGATCTATATAGTAACATTGTCCAAATCCTCAAAATCCTATACGTATTGGAATTATAACGGTTCCTTCATTCATCGTTGTATTCGTTTTAACAATAGAAGCATGGGACAGGTTTCGGTTCTTCGCATTCCCCTTTCGTTAGAAATCTACGATTGAATTGTTCAGATGTTAAACTTTCCACTAGATAGTCGTAACCGTGTACAAAGTCAGTGCAATGAGTTAGGGAATATCACTTTGCATATTTGCATATTACTGGGCCATATAACGTAATTTTAACTTGAAATTTTCACACAATACCCATTACCCAATGGACATAGCAGATAACACCAACTGGGTATTGTGTGAAAATGTCTAGTTAAAAAGACGTTATATGGCCTAGTAATGAGTACAGATACAAATAACAAAATGATCTAATTGACTTCAGTATTCGCGAAATGTTAATCGTTTAGTGTATACAAATTATGTGAAAAATAAACATATTTCATCCAATGCTGTGGTCTACCTTGGATGCTCTCTACAATATTGTTTTTACAAAGCATAATAAAAACGGATTAGATCCATCCTAACATTCTTACCACGTACGTATATTTGTTAAATCAGTATTGGCTATCTAGAGCTGTTCAGATTGTGCGACCCCTGGGATCGCTGATCTCCGAAATAGCGGAGGAAAAATAGAATGCTAAGAAGGGGCCTATACAGTTTCAAAAAGTAAATTTAAAACTCAACTACATGAAGTAAATATAAAAATAAAATAATATGTATTGAACAGAAGTAAGTTGAACATATAACGGTATATATATGACAAACGCTTTCCCAAACGGTATCTCAACAAAAGAATAGTATTATTGAAAAGAAGTAAGTTAAACATATAACGGTATAATTATAACAAACCCTGGATCGCTTTCCCAAACGGTGTCTCCCAGGCGTACATCTTGATCAGTTTGATGTAGGTGAGAATCTCGTTCATCTTCTGGACCCGGAGGTCGACGAGCAAGATGCACTTCATCCTGACCGCGGAGATGATGCGCCCTGCTCGGGTCTGCGGTCGATCGGTCGATCGGTTGGAGAAAGAAATCGTTAAAGGAGGTTGGGATTTGTTTCGCAAAGAAATATTATGTTGTCATTATGACAAATATTTCTGGTGGGACATTTTGGCCATAATTTGACGAATTTTTAAAAACATTTTGGCCAGAATTTGGCCAAAATGTCTTTATAATGCTCTCAGAAAAAAGTGTTATTATTCAAAGTATATATATTGTATGATGTAAATATAATCGAACGTTAAGGTTTATTTAAATGTAATATTTCATAAAAAGAAATATATTCATACTGTTATAACTGTTATTATAATAATAATAATAATAATAAGGATTTATATAGCGCATATTGCAAAAAGCCTTTAAGCGCTTTTAAAACATATTTACATAAAATTAACAAAAATTGTAGGGTATATAAACATACTTATGTATTAAACAAAGAATTCACGATCACAAAAGGGCTAATTAAATTTTAACTAATGTGTTTTTAACCTCGATTTAAAAGTATTAACATTATAAGAAGTGCGGATATTGAGGGGAGGATTGGTCCATAAGAAAGAAGCAGCATAAGAAAAGGATCTTTCACCATGGTATTTTGAGATAATAATAACTCACGGTAAGAGGTAGAAAGATGAAGTAGACGATGATGGTGCCGATGAGTGCCCCTGTGCCGATGACGAGCTGGACTGCGATCAGCGTAGCGATGAGGATGACGGCTGATGAGATGAGATAGTTACCTATCACGCATACGTCGAACAGACGTTGACTGTCGTTGGCACAGACATTGACGATCTGTAAGCACGCGCAAAGAACGGGAGACAGATTTTGGTATAATATATTTGGAAAACAATTGGGAAAAATAGGGCAATAATGAATGATTTTGCATGCGATGGCCAAGAATATTGCACGAAGCGCAGTCGAGCCAGCTGGTC